>CAVOJK010000208.1:0-31224 GCA_963695495.1 Hololepta plana | reverse complement strand
GGGTGTCCCGTTCGCTGAAAAACCTCTTCGAAAACAAGATCTTCGAATTTTCCAATTTCAAAAAATCGCCAAAAATCGGATTTCTAATGAATCCTGAAAGTTCAAAAAGTAACATGTGTCTAAAATCGGGATCTCACAAAACCGGGGGTGCCCCTCGAAAAAAGTTGATTTTTCGAGGTTGAAAACCGGAAAAATCATTTTTCGGTACTTTTGAGACCAGATTCCGGGGCCTAGAAATCATAAATCTTCGAGGGGCACCCCCGGTTTTAGCATCACTCGATGCGCTTTTTCGAATAAAAAAAAGATCAACTGAATCCGATGATTTTGAGTACAAAAGTCGCCATCCCACCCTCCATCCCACCCTCTAATACACGGCATCCCACCCCCATCCCACCCTCCGTTTCACCTCTTAGGACGTTTCTGACACCCATGCTCAAAGAACAAAAGTTGTTGGTTGTTGGGAGGTGACACTATATCGGGGGTGCCCCAAACAAATTTCGGTTCCTGAGCGATATTGTCAGTACGCAAAGTTGGTGAAAACTGAAACTTCAAAAAATCGCCAAAAATCGGATTTCTAATGAATCCTGAAAGTTTGAACAGTAACATGTGTCTAAAATCGGGATCTCACAAAACCGGGGGTGCCCCTCGAAAAAAGTTGATTTTTCGGGGTTGAAAACCGGAAAAATCGTTTTTCGGTACTTTTGAGACCAGATTCCGGGGCCTAGAAATCATAAATCTTCGAGGGGCACCCCCGGTTTTAGCATCACTCGATGCGCTCTTTCGAATAAAAAAAAGATCAACTGAATCCGATGATTTTGAGTACAAAAGTCGCCATCCCACCCTCCATCCCACCCTCTAATACACGGCATCCCACCCCCATCCCACCCTCCGTTTCACCTCTTAGGACGTTTCTGACACCCATGCTCAAAGAACAAAAGTTGTTGGTTGTTGGGAGGTGACACTATATCGGGGGTGCCCCAAACAAATTTCGGTTCCTGAGCGATGTTGTCAGTACGCAAAGTTGGTGAAAACTGAAACTTCAAAAAATCGCCAAAAATCGGATTTCTAATGAATCCTGAAAGTTTGAACAGTAACATGTGTCTAAAATCGGGATCTCACAAAACCGGGGGTGCCCCTCGAAAAAAGTTGATTTTTCGGGGTTGAAAACCGGAAAAATCGTTTTTCGGTACTTTTGAGACCAGATTCCGGGGCCTAGAAATCATAAATCTTCGAGGGGCACCCCCGGTTTTAGCATCACTCGATGCGCTCTTTCGAATAAAAAAAAGATCAACTGAATCCGATGATTTTGAGTACAAAAGTCGCCATCCCACCCTCCATCCCACCCTTCGTTTTCTCATTTTCAGTCTACTCTCATGTAGAAATCTAAAAACGTGAGGGAGGAACTTTTTTGGCATCTGTCCACGTTTTCCTAATGTTCTCGTTCTTTTCAAAAATTTTGAAATCGGTTTTTAATTTTCGGGGGTGTACCCTCCCTGAACCTCGGGGGTGCCCCTCTCCGGAGCCATCCCACCCCCGTGTGCATCTCTGAATCCCCTCTATCCCTCTCTCTCACACTTTCTCTTTTTCTTTTTCTCTCTCCCCCTTCCCTTTTACACGCAAAACATGTCAGAGTATCTCCTGAAAACTGCCAACCATGGATTTTTTCCTAACACAAGCATACTCTCTCTCATCCCCTCTCTCTTTTTTCGCTCATCCACAACATGTCACAGTATCTCTCAAAAGCAATCCCCTCTATCCCTCTCTCTCACACTTTCTCCTTTTCCCTCTCTCTCCCCTTCCCTTTTACACGCAAAACATGTCAGAGTATCTCCTGAAAACTGCCAACCATGGATTTTTTCCTAACACAAGCATACTCTCTCTTATCCCCTCTCTCTTTTTTCGCTCATCCACAACATGTCACAGCATCTCTCGAAAGCAATCCCTTCTATCCCTCTCTCTCACACTTTCTCTTTTTCTTTTTCTCTCTCCCCCTTCCCTTTTACATGTAAAACATGTCAGAGTATCTCCTGAGAACTGCCAACCATGGATTTTTTCCTAACGCAAGCATACTCTCTCTCACATCCTCTCTCATTTTCGCTCATCCACAACATGTCACAGTATCTCTCAAAAGCAATCCCCTCTATCCCTCTCTCTCACACTTTCTCTTTTTCCCTCTCTCTCCCCCTTCCCTTTTACACGCAAAACATGTCAGAGTATCTCCTGAAAACTGCCAACCATGGATTTTTTCCTAACACAAGCATACTCTCTCTTATCCCCTCTCTCTTTTTTCGCTCATCCACAACATGTCACAGTATCTCTCGAAAGCAATCCCTTCTATCCCTCTCTCTCACACTTTCTCTTTTTTTTTCTCTCTCCCCCTTCCCTTTTACATGTAAAACATGTCAGAGTATCTCCTGAGAACTGCCAACCATGGATTTTTTCCTAACACAAGCATACTCTCTCTTATCCCCTCTCTCTTTTTTCGCTCATCCACAACATGTCACAGTATCTCTCGAAAGCAATCCCTTCTATCCCTCTCTCTCACACTTTCTCTTTTTCTTTCTCTCTCTCCCCCTTCCCTTTTACATGTAAAACATGTCAGAGTATCTCCTGAAAACTGCCAACCATGGATTTTTTCCTAACACAAGCATACTCTCTCTTATCCCCTCTCTCTTTTTTCGCTCATCCACAACATGTCACAGTATCTCTCGAAAGCAATCCCTTCTATCCCTCTCTCTCACACTTTCTCTTTTTATTTTTCTCTCTCGCCCTTCCCTTTCACACGCGAAACATGTCAGAGTATCTCCTGAAAACTGCCAACCATGGATTTTTTCTTAACACGAGCATACTCTCTCTCATCCCCCTCTTTCTTTTTTGCTCATCCACAACATGTCACAGTATCTCTCGAAAGCAACCCCCTCTCTTTCTCTCTTTCATCCTTTCCCTTTTCCATTCTCCATCTTTCTCTCTCCCCCTTTCCTTTCACACGCAAAACATGTCAGAGTATCTCCTGAAAACTGCCAACCATGGATTTTTCCTAACACAAGCATACTCTCTCTTATCCCCCTCTCTCTTTTTTCGCTCATCCACAACATGTCACAGTATCTCTCGAAAGCAATCCCCTCTATCCCTCTCTCTCACACTTTCTCTTTTTCCCTCTCTCTCCCCCCCTTCCCTTCCACACGCGAAACATGTCAGAGTATCTCCTGAGAACTGCCAACCATGGATTTATTCCTAACACAAGCATACTCTCTCTTATCCCCCTCTCTCTTTTTTCGCTCATCCACAACATGTCACAGTATCTCTCAAAAGCAATCCCCTCTATCCCTCTCTCTCACACTTTCTATTTTTCCCTCTCTCTCCCCCTTCCCTTTTACACGCAAAACATGTCAGAGTATCTCCTGAAAACTGCCAACCATGGATTTTTTCCTAACACAAGCATACTCTCTCCTATCCCCTCTCTCTTTTTTCGCTCATCCACAACATGTCACAGTATCTCTCGAAAGCAATCCCTTCTATCCCTCTCTCTCACACTTTCTCTTTTTCTTTTTCTCTCTCCCCCTTCCCTTTTACATGTAAAACATGTCAGAGTATCTCCTGAAAACTGCCAACCATGGATTTTTTCCTAACACAAGCATACTCTCTCTTATCCCCTCTCTCTTTTTTCGCTCATCCACAACATGTCACAGTATCTCTCGAAAGCAATCCCTTCTATCCCTCTCTCTCACACTTTCTCTTTTTATTTTTCTCTCTCGCCCTTCCCTTTCACACGCGAAACATGTCAGAGTATCTCCTGAAAACTGCCAACCATGGATTTTTTCTTAACACAAGCATACTCTCTCTCATCCCCCTCTTTCTTTTTTGCTCATCCACAACATGTCACAGTATCTCTCGAAAGCAACCCCCTCTCTTTCTCTCTTTCATCCTTTCCCTTTTCCATTCTCCATCTTTCTCTCTCCCCCTTTCCTTTCACACGCAAAACATGTCAAAGTATCTCCTGAAAACTGCCAACCATGGATTTTTCCTAACACAAGCATACTCTCTCTTATCCCCCTCTCTCTTTTTTCGCTCATCCACAACATGTCACAGTATCTCTCGAAAGCAATCCCCTCTATCCCTCTCTCTCACACTTTCTCTTTTTCCCTCTCTCTCCCCCCCTTCCCTTCCACACGCGAAACATGTCAGAGTATCTCCTGAGAACTGCCAACCATGGATTTATTCCTAACACAAGCATACTCTCTCTTATCCCCCTCTCTCTTTTTTCGCTCATCCACAACATGTCACAGTATCTCTCAAAAGCAATCCCCTCTATCCCTCTCTCTCACACTTTCTATTTTTCCCTCTCTCTCCCCCTTCCCTTTTACACGCAAAACATGTCAGAGTATCTCCTGAAAACTGCCAACCATGGATTTTTTCCTAACACAAGCATACTCTCTCTTATCCCCTCTCTCTTTTTTCGCTCATCCACAACATGTCACAGTATCTCTCGAAAGCAATCCCTTCTATCCCTCTCTCTCACACTTTCTCTTTTTATTTTTCTCTCTCGCCCTTCCCTTTCACACGCGAAACATGTCAGAGTATCTCCTGAAAACTGCCAACCATGGATTTTTTCTTAACACAAGCATACTCTCTCTCATCCCCCTCTTTCTTTTTTGCTCATCCACAACATGTCACAGTATCTCTCGAAAGCAACCCCCTCTCTTTCTCTCTTTCATCCTTTCCCTTTTCCATTCTCCATCTTTCTCTCTCCCCCTTTCCTTTCACACGCAAAACATGTCAGAGTATCTCCTGAAAACTGCCAACCATGGATTTTTCCTAACACAAGCATACTCTCTCTTATCCCCCTCTCTCTTTTTTCGCTCATCCACAACATGTCACAGTATCTCTCGAAAGCAATCCCCTCTATCCCTCTCTCTCACACTTTCTCTTTTTCCCTCTCTCTCTCCCCCTTCCCTTCCACACGCGAAACATGTCAGAGTATCTCCTGAGAACTGCCAACCATGGATTTATTCCTAACACAAGCATACTCTCTCTTATCCCCCTCTCTCTTTTTTCGCTCATCCACAACATGTCACAGTATCTCTCAAAAGCAATCCCCTCTATCCCTCTCTCTCACACTTTCTATTTTTCCCTCTCTCTCCCCCTTCCCTTTTACACGCAAAACATGTCAGAGTATCTCCTGAAAACTGCCAACCATGGATTTTTTCCTAACACAAGCATACTCTCTCTTATCCCCTCTCTCTTTTTTCGCTCATCCACAACATGTCACAGTATCTCTCGAAAGCAATCCCTTCTATCCCTCTCTCTCACACTTTCTCTTTTTCTTTTTCTCTCTCCCCCTTCCCTTTTACATGTAAAACATGTCAGAGTATCTCCTGAAAACTGCCAACCATGGATTTTTTCCTAACACAAGCATACTCTCTCTTATCCCCTCTCTCTTTTTTCGCTCATCCACAACATGTCACAGTATCTCTCGAAAGCAATCCCTTCTATCCCTCTCTCTCACACTTTCTCTTTTTATTTTTCTCTCTCGCCCTTCCCTTTCACACGCGAAACATGTCAGAGTATCTCCTGAAAACTGCCAACCATGGATTTTTTCCTAACACAAGCATACTCTCTCTTATCCCCTCTCTCTTTTTTCGCTCATCCACAACATGTCACAGTATCTCTCGAAAGCAATCCCTTCTATCCCTCTCTCTCACACTTTCTCTTTTTATTTTTCTCTCTCGCCCTTCCCTTCCACACGCGAAACATGTCAGAGTATCTCCTGAGAACTGCCAACCATGGATTTATTCCTAACACAAGCATACTCTCTCTTATCCCCCTCTCTCTTTTTTCGCTCATCCACAACATGTCACAGTATCTCTCAAAAGCAATCCCCTCTATCCCTCTCTCTCACACTTTCTATTTTTCCCTCTCTCTCCCCCTTCCCTTTTACACGCAAAACATGTCAGAGTATCTCCTGAAAACTGCCAACCATGGATTTTTTCCTAACACAAGCATACTCTCTCTTATCCCCTCTCTCTTTTTTCGCTCATCCACAACATGTCACAGTATCTCTCGAAAGCAATCCCTTCTATCCCTCTCTCTCACACTTTCTCTTTTTCTTTTTCTCTCTCCCCCTTCCCTTTTACATGTAAAACATGTCAGAGTATCTCCTGAAAACTGCCAACCATGGATTTTTTCCTAACACAAGCATACTCTCTCTTATCCCCTCTCTCTTTTTTCGCTCATCCACAACATGTCACAGTATCTCTCGAAAGCAATCCCTTCTATCCCTCTCTCTCACACTTTCTCTTTTTATTTTTCTCTCTCGCCCTTCCCTTTCACACGCGAAAGATGTCAGAGTATCTCCTGAAAACTGCCAACCATGGATTTTTTCTTAACACAAGCATACTCTCTCTCATCCCCCTCTTTCTTTTTTGCTCATCCACAACATGTCACAGTATCTCTCGAAAGCAACCCCCTCTCTTTCTCTCTTTCATCCTTTCCCTTTTCCATTCTCCATCTTTCTCTCTCCCCCTTTCCTTTCACACGCAAAACATGTCAGAGTATCTCCTGAAAACTGCCAACCATGGATTTTTCCTAACACAAGCATACTCTCTCTTATCCCCCTCTCTCTTTTTTCGCTCATCCACAACATGTCACAGTATCTCTCGAAAGCAATCCCCTCTATCCCTCTCTCTCACACTTTCTCTTTTTCCCTCTCTCTCTCCCCCTTCCCTTCCACACGCGAAACATGTCAGAGTATCTCCTGAGAACTGCCAACCATGGATTTATTCCTAACACAAGCATACTCTCTCTTATCCCCCTCTCTCTTTTTTCGCTCATCCACAACATGTCACAGTATCTCTCAAAAGCAATCCCCTCTATCCCTCTCTCTCACACTTTCTATTTTTCCCTCTCTCTCCCCCTTCCCTTTTACACGCAAAACATGTCAGAGTATCTCCTGAAAACTGCCAACCATGGATTTTTTCCTAACACAAGCATACTCTCTCTTATCCCCTCTCTCTTTTTTCGCTCATCCACAACATGTCACAGTATCTCTCGAAAGCAATCCCTTCTATCCCTCTCTCTCACACTTTCTCTTTTTCTTTTTCTCTCTCCCCCTTCCCTTTTACATGTAAAACATGTCAGAGTATCTCCTGAAAACTGCCAACCATGGATTTTTTCCTAACACAAGCATACTCTCTCTTATCCCCTCTCTCTTTTTTCGCTCATCCACAACATGTCACAGTATCTCTCGAAAGCAATCCCTTCTATCCCTCTCTCTCACACTTTCTCTTTTTATTTTTCTCTCTCGCCCTTCCCTTTCACACGCGAAACATGTCAGAGTATCTCCTGAAAACTGCCAACCATGGATTTTTTCCTAACACAAGCATACTCTCTCTTATCCCCTCTCTCTTTTTTCGCTCATCCACAACATGTCACAGTATCTCTCGAAAGCAATCCCTTCTATCCCTCTCTCTCACACTTTCTCTTTTTATTTTTCTCTCTCGCCCTTCCCTTCCACACGCGAAACATGTCAGAGTATCTCCTGAGAACTGCCAACCATGGATTTTTTCCTAACACAAGCATACTCTCTCTCATCCCCCTCTCTCTTTTTTCGCTCATCCACAACATGTCACAGTATCTCTCGAAAGCAATCCCTTCCATCCCTCTCTCTCACACTTTCTCTTTTTCTTTTTCTCTCTCCCCCTTCCCTTTTACACGTAAAACATGTCAGAGTATCTCCTGAGAACTGCCAACCATGGATTTTTTCCTAACACAAGCATACTCTCTCTCATCCCCTCTCTCTTTTTTCGCTCATCCACAACATGTCACAGTATCTCTCGAAAGCAATCCCTTCTATCCCTCTCTCTCACACTTTCTCTTTTTCTTTTTCTCTCTCCCCCTTCCCTTTTACACGTAAAACATGTCAGAGTATCTCCTGAGAACTGCCAACCATGGATTTTTCCTAACACAAGCATACTCTCTCTTATCCCCCTCTCTCTTTTTTCGCTCATCCACAACATGTCACAGTATCTCTCGAAAGCAATCCCCTCTATCCCTCTCTCTCACACTTTCTCTTTTTCCCTCTCTCTCTCCCCCTTCCCTTTCACACGCAAAACATGTCAGAGTATCTCCTGAAAACTGCCAACCATGGATTTTTTCCTAACACAAGCATACTCTCTCTTATCCCCCTCTCTCTTTTTTCGCTCATCCACAACATGTCACAGTATCTCTCGAAAGCAATCCCCTCTATCCCTCTCTCTCACACTTTCTCTTTTTCCCTCTCTCTCCCCCTTCCCTTTTACACGCAAAACATGTCAGAGTATCTCCTGAAAACTGCCAACCATGGATTTTTTCCTAACACAAGCATACTCTCTCTTATCCCCCTCTCTCTTTTTTCGCTCATCCACAACATGTCACAGTATCTCTCAAAAGCAATCCCCTCTATCCCTCTCTCTCACACTTTCTATTTTTCCCTCTCTCTCCCCCTTCCCTTTTACACGCGAAACATGTCAGAGTATCTCCTGAAAACTGCCAACCATGGATTTTTTCCTAACACAAGCATACTCTCTCTTATCCCCCTCTCTCTTTTTTCGCTCATCCACAACATGTCACAGTATCTCTCGAAAGCAATCCCTTCCATCCCTCTCTCTCACACTTTCTCTTTTTCCCTCTCTCTCCCCCTTCCCTTTCACACGCAAAACATGTCAGAGTATCTCCTGAGAACTGCCAACCATGGATTTTTTCCTAACACAAGCATACTCTCTTTTATCCCCCTCTCTCTTTTTTCGCTCATCCACAACATGTCACAGTATCTCTCGAAAGCAATCCCCTCTATCCCTCTCTCTCACACTTTCTCTTTTTCCCTCTCTCTCTCCCCCTTCCCTTTCACACGCAAAACATGTCAGAGTATCTCCTGAAAACTGCCAACCATGGATTTTTTCCTAACACAAGCATACTCTCTCTTATCCCCCTCTTTCTTTTTTCGCTCATCCACAACATGTCACAGTATCTCTCGAAAGCAATCCCCTCTATCCCTCTCTCTCACACTTTCTCTTTTTCCCTCTCTCTCCCCCTTCCCTTTTACACGCAAAACATGTCAGAGTATCTCCTGAAAACTGCCAACCATGGATTTTTTCCTAACACAAGCATACTCTCTCTCTTATCCCCCTCTCTCTTTTTTCGCTCATCCACAACATGTCACAGTATCTCTCGAAAGCAATCCCCTCTATCCCTCTCTCTCACACTTTCTCTTTTTCCCTCTCTCTCTCCCCCTTCCCTTTTACACGCAAAACATGTCAGAGTATCTCCTGGAAACTGCCAACCATGGAGTTTTTCTTAACACAAGAATACTCTCTCTTATCCAGCTCTCTCTTTTTTTCGCTCATCCACAACATGTCACAGTATCTCTCGAAAGCAATCCCCTCTATCCCTCTCTCTCACACTTTCTCTTTTTCCCTTTCTCTCCCCCCCTACCCTTTTACACGCAAAACATGTCAGAGTATCTCCTGGAAACTGCCAACCATGGAGTTTTTCTTAACACAAGAATACTCTCTCTTATCCAGCTCTCTCTTTTTTTCGCTCATCCACAACATGTCACAGTATCTCTCGAAAGCAATCCCCTCTATCCCTCTCTCTCACACTTTCTCTTTTTCCCTTTCTCTCCCCCCCTACCCTTTTACACGCAAAACATGTCAGAGTATCTCCTGGAAACTGCCAACCATGGATTTTTTCCTAACACAAGCATACTCTCTCTCATCCCCTCTTTCTTGTTTCGCTCATCCACAAAATGTCACAGTATCTCTCGAAAGCGACCCCCTCTTTTTCTCTCTTTCATCCTTTCTCTTTTTCCTTCTCCCTCTTTCTCTCTCTCCCCCTTCCCTTTCACACGCAAAACATGTCAGAGTATCTCCTGAAAACTGCCAACCATGGATTTTTTCCTAACACAAGCATACTCTCTCTCATCCAACTCTTTCTTTTTTCGCTCATCCACAACATGTCACAGTATCTCTCGAAAGCAACCCCCTCTCTTTCTCTCTCTCTCACACTTTCTCTTTTCCCTCTCTCTCCCCCTTCCCTTTTACACGCGAAACATGTCAGAGTAACTCCTGAAAATTGCCAACCATGGATTTTTTTCTCTCTCACGCATAATTCCTCTCACCCCCCTCTCTCTTTTTTCGCTCATCCACAACATGTCACAGTATCTCTCGAAAGCAATCCCCTCTATCCCTCTCTCTCACACTTTCTCTTTTTCCCTCTCTCTCCCCCTTCCCTTTTACACGCAAAACATGTCAGAGTATCTCCTGGAAACTGCCAACCATGGATTTTTTCCTAACACAAGCATACTCTCTCTCATCCCCTCTTTCTTGTTTCGCTCATCCACAACATGTCACAGTATCTCTCGAAAGCAATCCCTTCTATCCCTCTCTCTCACACTTTCTCTTTTTCTTTTTCTCTCTCCCCCTTCCCTTTTACATGTAAAACATGTCAGAGTATCTCCTGAAAACTGCCAACCATGGATTTTTTCCTAACACAAGCATACTCTCTCTTATCCCCTCTCTCTTTTTTCGCTCATCCACAACATGTCACAGTATCTCTCGAAAGCAATCCCTTCTATCCCTCTCTCTCACACTTTCTCTTTTTATTTTTCTCTCTCGCCCTTCCCTTTCACACGCGAAACATGTCAGAGTATCTCCTGAAAACTGCCAACCATGGATTTTTTCCTAACACAAGCATACTCTCTCTTATCCCCTCTCTCTTTTTTCGCTCATCCACAACATGTCACAGTATCTCTCGAAAGCAATCCCTTCTATCCCTCTCTCTCACACTTTCTCTTTTTATTTTTCTCTCTCGCCCTTCCCTTCCACACGCGAAACATGTCAGAGTATCTCCTGAGAACTGCCAACCATGGATTTATTCCTAACACAAGCATACTCTCTCTTATCCCCCTCTCTCTTTTTTCGCTCATCCACAACATGTCACAGTATCTCTCAAAAGCAATCCCCTCTATCCCTCTCTCTCACACTTTCTATTTTTCCCTCTCTCTCCCCCTTCCCTTTTACACGCAAAACATGTCAGAGTATCTCCTGAAAACTGCCAACCATGGATTTTTTCCTAACACAAGCATACTCTCTCTTATCCCCTCTCTCTTTTTTCGCTTATCCACAACATGTCACAGTATCTCTCGAAAGCAATCCCTTCTATCCCTCTCTCTCACACTTTCTCTTTTTCTTTTTCTCTCTCCCCCTTCCCTTTTACATGTAAAACATGTCAGAGTATCTCCTGAAAACTGCCAACCATGGATTTTTTCCTAACACAAGCATACTCTCTCTTATCCCCTCTCTCTTTTTTCGCTCATCCACAACATGTCACAGTATCTCTCGAAAGCAATCCCTTCTATCCCTCTCTCTCACACTTTCTCTTTTTATTTTTCTCTCTCGCCCTTCCCTTTCACACGCGAAACATGTCAGAGTATCTCCTGAAAACTGCCAACCATGGTTTTTTTCTTAACACAAGCATACTCTCTCTCATCCCCCTCTTTCTTTTTTGCTCATCCACAACATGTCACAGTATCTCTCGAAAGCAACCCCCTCTCTTTCTCTCTTTCATCCTTTCCCTTTTCCATTCTCCATCTTTCTCTCTCCCCCTTTCCTTTCACACGCAAAACATGTCAGAGTATCTCCTGAAAACTGCCAACCATGGATTTTTCCTAACACAAGCATACTCTCTCTTATCCCCCTCTCTCTTTTTTCGCTCATCCACAACATGTCACAGTATCTCTCGAAAGCAATCCCCTCTATCCCTCTCTCTCACACTTTCTCTTTTTCCCTCTCTCTCTCCCCCTTCCCTTCCACACGCGAAACATGTCAGAGTATCTCCTGAGAACTGCCAACCATGGATTTATTCCTAACACAAGCATACTCTCTCTTATCCCCCTCTCTCTTTTTTCGCTCATCCACAACATGTCACAGTATCTCTCAAAAGCAATCCCCTCTATCCCTCTCTCTCACACTTTCTATTTTTCCCTCTCTCTCCCCCTTCCCTTTTACACGCAAAACATGTCAGAGTATCTCCTGAAAACTGCCAACCATGGATTTTTTCCTAACACAAGCATACTCTCTCTTATCCCCTCTCTCTTTTTTCGCTCATCCACAACATGTCACAGTATCTCTCGAAAGCAATCCCTTCTATCCCTCTCTCTCACACTTTCTCTTTTTCTTTTTCTCTCTCCCCCTTCCCTTTTACATGTAAAACATGTCAGAGTATCTCCTGAAAACTGCCAACCATGGATTTTTTCCTAACACAAGCATACTCTCTCTTATCCCCTCTCTCTTTTTTCGCTCATCCACAACATGTCACAGTATCTCTCGAAAGCAATCCCTTCTATCCCTCTCTCTCACACTTTCTCTTTTTATTTTTCTCTCTCGCCCTTCCCTTTCACACGCGAAACATGTCAGAGTATCTCCTGAGAACTGCCAACCATGGATTTATTCCTAACACAAGCATACTCTCTCTTATCCCCCTCTCTCTTTTTTCGCTCATCCACAACATGTCACAGTATCTCTCAAAAGCAATCCCCTCTATCCCTCTCTCTCACACTTTCTATTTTTCCCTCTCTCTCCCCCTTCCCTTTTACACGCAAAACATGTCAGAGTATCTCCTGAAAACTGCCAACCATGGATTTTTTCCTAACACAAGCATACTCTCTCTCATCCCCCTCTCTCTTTTTTCGCTCATCCACAACATGTCACAGTATCTCTCGAAAGCAATCCCTTCCATCCCTCTCTCTCACACTTTCTCTTTTTCTTTTTCTCTCTCCCCCTTCCCTTTTACACGTAAAACATGTCAGAGTATCTCCTGAGAACTGCCAACCATGGATTTTTTCCTAACACAAGCATACTCTCTCTCATCCCCCTCTCTCTTTTTTCGCTCATCCACAACATGTCACAGTATCTCTCGAAAGCAATCCCTTCTATCCCTCTCTCTCACACTTTCTCTTTTTCTTTTTCTCTCTCCCCCTTCCCTTTTACACGTAAAACATGTCAGAGTATCTCCTGAGAACTGCCAACCATGGATTTTTTCCTAACACAAGCATACTCTCTCTTATCCCCCTCTCTCTTTTTTCGCTCATCCACAACATGTCACAGTATCTCTCGAAAGCAATCCCCTCTATCCCTCTCTCTCACACTTTCTCTTTTTCCCTCTCTCTCTCCCCCTTCCCTTTCACACGCAAAACATGTCAGAGTATCTCCTGAAAACTGCCAACCATGGATTTTTTCCTAACACAAGCATACTCTCTCTTATCCCCCTCTCTCTTTTTTCGCTCATCCACAACATGTCACAGTATCTCTCGAAAGCAATCCCCTCTATCCCTCTCTCTCACACTTTCTCTTTTTCCCTCTCTCTCCCCCTTCCCTTTTACACGCAAAACATGTCAGAGTATCTCCTGAAAACTGCCAACCATGGATTTTTTCCTAACACAAGCATACTCTCTCTTATCCCCCTCTCTCTTTTTTCGCTCATCCACAACATGTCACAGTATCTCTCAAAAGCAATCCCCTCTATCCCTCTCTCTCACACTTTCTATTTTTCCCTCTCTCTCCCCCTTCCC
The DNA here is from genome assembly GCA_963695495.1 of Hololepta plana. Taxonomy (NCBI): domain Eukaryota; kingdom Metazoa; phylum Arthropoda; class Insecta; order Coleoptera; family Histeridae; genus Hololepta; species Hololepta plana. Next base: position 17,621 of record CAVOJK010000208.1, on the reverse strand, counting down.
TTTTACACGCGAAACATGTCAGAGTATCTCCTGAAAACTGCCAACCATGGATTTTTTCCTAACACAAGCATACTCTCTCTTATCCCCCTCTCTCTTTTTTCGCTCATCCACAACATGTCACAGTATCTCTCGAAAGCAATCCCTTCCATCCCTCTCTCTCACACTTTCTCTTTTTCCCTCTCTCTCCCCCTTCCCTTTCACACGCAAAACATGTCAGAGTATCTCCTGAGAACTGCCAACCATGGATTTTTTCCTAACACAAGCATACTCTCTTTTATCCCCCTCTCTCTTTTTTCGCTCATCCACAACATGTCACAGTATCTCTCGAAAGCAATCCCTCTATCCCTCTCTCTCACACTTTCTCTTTTTCCCTCTCTCTCTCCCCCTTCCCTTTCACACGCAAAACATGTCAGAGTATCTCCTGAAAACTGCCAACCATGGATTTTTTCCTAACACAAGCATACTCTCTCTTATCCCCCTCTTTCTTTTTTCGCTCATCCACAACATGTCACAGTATCTCTCGAAAGCAATCCCCTTTATCCCTCTCTCTCACACTTTCTCTTTTTCCCTCTCTCTCCCCCTTCCTTTTACACGCAAAACATGTCAGAGTATCTCCTGAAAACTGCCAACCATGGATTTTTTCCTAACACAAGCATACTCTCTCTCTTATCCCCCTCTCTCTTTTTTCGCTCATCCACAACATGTCACAGTATCTCTCGAAAGCAATCCCCTCTATCCCTCTCTCTCACACTTTCTCTTTTTCCCTCTCTCTCTCCCCCTTCCCTTTTACACGCAAAACATGTCAGAGTATCTCCTGGAAACTGCCAACCATGGAGTTTTTCTTAACACAAGAATACTCTCTCTTATCCAGCTCTCTCTTTTTTTCGCTCATCCACAACATGTCACAGTATCTCTCGAAAGCAATCCCCTCTATCCCTCTCTCTCACACTTTCTCTTTTTCCCTTTCTCTCCCCCCCTACCCTTTTACACGCAAAACATGTCAGAGTATCTCCTGGAAACTGCCAACCATGGAGTTTTTCTTAACACAAGAATACTCTCTCTTATCCAGCTCTCTCTTTTTTTCGCTCATCCACAACATGTCACAGTATCTCTCGAAAGCAATCCCCTCTATCCCTCTCTCTCACACTTTCTCTTTTTCCCTTTCTCTCCCCCCCTACCCTTTTACACGCAAAACATGTCAGAGTATCTCCTGGAAACTGCCAACCATGGATTTTTTCCTAACACAAGCATACTCTCTCTCATCCCCTCTTTCTTGTTTCGCTCATCCACAAAATGTCACAGTATCTCTCGAAAGCGACCCCCTCTTTTTCTCTCTTTCATCCTTTCTCTTTTTCCTTCTCCCTCTTTCTCTCTCTCCCCCTTCCCTTTCACACGCAAAACATGTCAGAGTATCTCCTGAAAACTGCCAACCATGGATTTTTTCCTAACACAAGCATACTCTCTCTCATCCAACTCTTTCTTTTTTCGCTCATCCACAACATGTCACAGTATCTCTCGAAAGCAACCCCCTCTCTTTCTCTCTCTCTCACACTTTCTCTTTTCCCTCTCTCTCCCCCTTCCCTTTTACACGCGAAACATGTCAGAGTAACTCCTGAAAATTGCCAACCATGGATTTTTTTCTCTCTCACGCATAATTCCTCTCACCCCCCTCTCTCTTTTTTCGCTCATCCACAACATGTCACAGTATCTCTCGAAAGCAATCCCCTCTATCCCTCTCTCTCACACTTTCTCTTTTTCCCTCTCTCTCCCCCTTCCCTTTTACACGCAAAACATGTCAGAGTATCTCCTGGAAACTGCCAACCATGGATTTTTTCCTAACACAAGCATACTCTCTCTCATCCCCTCTTTCTTGTTTCGCTCATCCACAACATGTCACAGTATCTCTCGAAAGCAATCCCTTCTATCCCTCTCTCTCACACTTTCTCTTTTTCTTTTTCTCTCTCCCCCTTCCCTTTTACATGTAAAACATGTCAGAGTATCTCCTGAAAACTGCCAACCATGGATTTTTTCCTAACACAAGCATACTCTCTCTTATCCCCTCTCTCTTTTTTTCGCTCATCCACAACATGTCACAGTATCTCTCGAAAGCAATCCCTTCTATCCCTCTCTCTCACACTTTCTCTTTTTATTTTTCTCTCTCGCCCTTCCCTTTCACACGCGAAACATGTCAGAGTATCTCCTGAAAACTGCCAACCATGGATTTATTCCTAACACAAGCATACTCTCTCTTATCCCCCTCTCTCTTTTTTCGCTCATCCACAACATGTCACAGTATCTCTCAAAAGCAATCCCCTCTATCCCTCTCTCTCACACTTTCTATTTTTCCCTCTCTCTCCCCCTTCCCTTTTACACGCAAAACATGTCAGAGTATCTCCTGAAAACTGCCAACCATGGATTTTTTCCTAACACAAGCATACTCTCTCTCATCCCCCTCTCTCTTTTTTCGCTCATCCACAACATGTCACAGTATCTCTCGAAAGCAATCCCTTCCATCCCTCTCTCTCACACTTTCTCTTTTTCTTTTTCTCTCTCCCCCTTCCCTTTTACACGTAAAACATGTCAGAGTATCTCCTGAGAACTGCCAACCATGGATTTTTTCCTAACACAAGCATACTCTCTCTCATCCCCTCTCTCTTTTTTCGCTCATCCACAACATGTCACAGTATCTCTCGAAAGCAATCCCTTCTATCCCTCTCTCTTACACTTTCTCTTTTTCTTTTTCTCTCTCCCCCTTCCCTTTTACACGTAAAACATGTCAGAGTATCTCCTGAGAACTGCCAACCATGGATTTTTCCTAACACAAGCATACTCTCTCTTATCCCCCTCTCTCTTTTTTCGCTCATCCACAACATGTCACAGTATCTCTCGAAAGCAATCCCCTCTATCCCTCTCTCTCACACTTTCTCTTTTTCCCTCTCTCTCTCCCCCTTCCCTTTCACACGCAAAACATGTCAGAGTATCTCCTGAAAACTGCCAACCATGGATTTTTTCCTAACACAAGCATACTCTCTCTTATCCCCCTCTCTCTTTTTTCGCTCATCCACAACATGTCACAGTATCTCTCGAAAGCAATCCCCTCTATCCCTCTCTCTCACACTTTCTCTTTTTCCCTCTCTCTCCCCCTTCCCTTTTACACGCAAAACATGTCAGAGTATCTCCTGAGAACTGCCAACCATGGATTTTTTCCTAACACAAGCATACTCTCTTTTATCCCCCTCTCTCTTTTTTCGCTCATCCACAACATGTCACAGTATCTCTCGAAAGCAATCCCCTCTATCCCTCTCTCTCACACTTTCTCTTTTTCCCACTCTCTCTCCCCCTTCCCTTTCACACGCAAAACATGTCAGAGTATCTCCTGAAAACTGCCAACCATGGATTTTTTCCTAACACAAGCATACTCTCTCTTATCCCCCTCTCTCTTTTTTCGCTCATCCACAACATGTCACAGTATCTCTCGAAAGCAATCCCCTCTATCCCTCTCTCTCACACTTTCTCTTTTTCCCTCTCTCTCCCCCTTCCCTTTTACACGCAAAACATGTCAGAGTATCTCCTGAAAACTGCCAACCATGGATTTTTTCCTAACACAAGCATACTCTCTCTCATCCAACTCTTTCTTTTTTCGCTCATCCACAACATGTCACAGTATCTCTCGAAAGCAACCCCCTCTCTTTCTCTCTCTCTCTCACACTTTCTCTTTTCCCTCTCTCTCCCCCTTCCCTTTTACACGCGAAACATGTCAGAGTAACTCCTGAAAATTGCCAACCATGGATTTTTTTCTCTCTCACGCATAATTCCTCTCACCCCCCTCTCTCTTTTTTCGCTCATCCACAACATGTCACAGTATCTCTCGAAAGCAATCCCCTCTATCCCTCTCTCTCACACTTTCTCTTTTTCCCTCTCTCTCCCCCTTCCCTTTTACACGCAAAACATGTCAGAGTATCTCCTGGAAACTGCCAACCATGGATTTTTTCCTAACACAAGCATACTCTCTCTCATCCCCTCTTTCTTGTTTCGCTCATCCACAACATGTCACAGTATCTCTCGAAAGCAATCCCTTCTATCCCTCTCTCTCACACTTTCTCTTTTTCCCTCTCTCTCCCCCTTCCCTTTTACACGCAAAACATGTCAGAGTATCTCCTGAAAACTGCCAACCATGGATTTTTTCCTAACACAAGCATACTCTCTCTTATCCCCCTCTCTCTTTTTTCGCTCATCCACAACATGTCACAGTATCTCTCGAAAGCAATCCCTTCCATCCCTCTCTCTCACACTTTCTCTTTTTCCCTCTCTCTCCCCCTTCCCTTTTACACGCAAAACATGTCAGAGTATCTCCTGAGAACTGCCAACCATGGATTTTTTCCTAACACAAGCATACTCTCTTTTATCCCCCTCTCTCTTTTTTCGCTCATCCACAACATGTCACAGTATCTCTCGAAAGCAATCCCCTCTATCCCTCTCTCTCACACTTTCTCTTTTTCCCTCTCTCTCTCCCCCTTCCCTTTCACACGCAAAACATGTCAGAGTATCTCCTGAAAACTGCCAACCATGGATTTTTTCCTAACACAAGCATACTCTCTCTTATCCCCCTCTCTCTTTTTTCGCTCATCCACAACATGTCACAGTATCTCTCGAAAGCAATCCCCTCTATCCCTCTCTCTCACACTTTCTCTTTTTCCCTCTCTCTCCCCCTTCCCTTTTACACGCAAAACATGTCAGAGTATCTCCTGAAAACTGCCAACCATGGATTTTTTCCTAACACAAGCATACTCTCTCTTATCCCCCTCTCTCTTTTTTCGCTCATCCACAACATGTCACAGTATCTCTCGAAAGCAATCCCCTCTATCCCTCTCTCTCACACTTTCTCTTTTTCCCTCTCTCTCTCCCCCTTCCCTTTTACACGCGAAACATGTCAGAGTAACTCCTGAAAATTGCCAACCATGGATTTTTTTCTCTCTCACGCATAATTCCTCTCACCCCCCTCTCTCTTTTTTCGCTCATCCACAACATGTCACAGTATCTCTCGAAAGCAATCCCCTCTATCCCTCTCTCTCACACTTTCTCTTTTTCCCTCTCTCTCCCCCTTCCCTTTTACACGCAAAACATGTCAGAGTATCTCCTGGAAACTGCCAACCATGGATTTTTTCCTAACACAAGCATACTCTCTCTCATCCCCTCTTTCTTGTTTCGCTCATCCACAACATGTCACAGTATCTCTCGAAAGCAATCCCTTCTATCCCTCTCTCTCACACTTTCTCTTTTTCTTTTTCTCTCTCCCCCTTCCCTTTTACATGTAAAACATGTCAGAGTATCTCCTGAAAACTGCCAACCATGGATTTTTTCCTAACACAAGCATACTCTCTCTTATCCCCTCTCTCTTTTTTTCGCTCATCCACAACATGTCACAGTATCTCTCGAAAGCAATCCCTTCTATCCCTCTCTCTCACACTTTCTCTTTTTATTTTTCTCTCTCGCCCTTCCCTTTCACACGCGAAACATGTCAGAGTATCTCCTGAAAACTGCCAACCATGGATTTTTTCCTAACACAAGCATACTCTCTCTTATCCCCTCTCTCTTTTTTCGCTCATCCACAACATGTCACAGTATCTCTCGAAAGCAATCCCTTCTATCCCTCTCTCTCACACTTTCTCTTTTTATTTTTCTCTCTCGCCCTTCCCTTCCACACGCGAAACATGTCAGAGTATCTCCTGAGAACTGCCAACCATGGATTTATTCCTAACACAAGCATACTCTCTCTTATCCCCCTCTCTCTTTTTTCGCTCATCCACAACATGTCACAGTATCTCTCAAAAGCAATCCCCTCTATCCCTCTCTCTCACACTTTCTATTTTTCCCTCTCTCTCCCCCTTCCCTTTTACACGCAAAACATGTCAGAGTATCTCCTGAAAACTGCCAACCATGGATTTTTTCCTAACACAAGCATACTCTCTCTCATCCCCCTCTCTCTTTTTTCGCTCATCCACAACATGTCACAGTATCTCTCGAAAGCAATCCCTTCCATCCCTCTCTCTCACACTTTCTCTTTTTCTTTTTCTCTCTCCCCCTTCCCTTTTACACGTAAAACATGTCAGAGTATCTCCTGAGAACTGCCAACCATGGATTTTTTCCTAACACAAGCATACTCTCTCTCATCCCCTCTCTCTTTTTTCGCTCATCCACAACATGTCACAGTATCTCTCGAAAGCAATCCCTTCTATCCCTCTCTCTCACACTTTCTCTTTTTCTTTTTCTCTCTCCCCCTTCCCTTTTACACGTAAAACATGTCAGAGTATCTCCTGAGAACTGCCAACCATGGATTTTTCCTAACACAAGCATACTCTCTCTTATCCCCCTCTCTCTTTTTTCGCTCATCCACAACATGTCACAGTATCTCTCGAAAGCAATCCCCTCTATCCCTCTCTCTCACACTTTCTCTTTTTCCCTCTCTCTCTCCCCCTTCCCTTTCACACGCAAAACATGTCAGAGTATCTCCTGAAAACTGCCAACCATGGATTTTTTCCTAACACAAGCATACTCTCTCTTATCCCCTCTCTCTTTTTTCGCTCATCCACAACATGTCACAGTATCTCTCGAAAGCAATCCCTTCTATCCCTCTCTCTCACACTTTCTCTTTTTATTTTTCTCTCTCGCCCTTCCCTTCCACACGCGAAACATGTCAGAGTATCTCCTGAGAACTGCCAACCATGGATTTATTCCTAACACATGCATACTCTCTCTTATCCCCCTCTCTCTTTTTTCGCTCATCCACAACATGTCACAGTATCTCTCAAAAGCAAACCCCTCTATCCCTCTCTCTCACACTTTCTATTTTTCCCTCTCTCTCCCCCTTCCCTTTTACACGCAAAACATGTCAGAGTATCTCCTGAAAACTGCCAACCATGGATTTTTTCCTAACACAAGCATACTCTCTCTCATCCCCCTCTCTCTTTTTTCGCTCATCCACAACATGTCACAGTATCTCTCGAAAGCAATCCCTTCCATCCCTCTCTCTCACACTTTCTCTTTTTCTTTTTCTCTCTCCCCCTTCCCTTTTACACGTAAAACATGTCAGAGTATCTCCTGAGAACTGCCAACCATGGATTTTTTCCTAACACAAGCATACTCTCTCTCATCCCCTCTCTCTTTTTTCGCTCATCCACAACATGTCACAGTATCTCTCGAAAGCAATCCCTTCTATCCCTCTCTCTCACACTTTCTCTTTTTCTTTTTCTCTCTTCCCCTTCCCTTTTACACGTAAAACATGTCAGAGTATCTCCTGAGAACTGCCAACCATGGATTTTTCCTAACACAAGCATACTCTCTCTTATCCCCCTCTCTCTTTTTTCGCTCATCCACAACATGTCACAGTATCTCTCGAAAGCAATCCCCTCTATCCCTCTCTCTCACACTTTCTCTTTTTCCCTCTCTCTCTCCCCCTTCCCTTTCACACGCAAAACATGTCAGAGTATCTCCTGAAAACTGCCAACCATGGATTTTTTCCTAACACAAGCATACTCTCTCTTATCCCCCTCTCTCTTTTTTCGCTCATCCACAACATGTCACAGTATCTCTCAAAAGCAATCCCCTCTATCCCTCTCTCTCACACTTTCTATTTTTCCCTCTCTCTCCCCCTTCCCTTTTACACGCAAAACATGTCAGAGTATCTCCTGAAAACTGCCAACCATGGATTTTTTCCTAACACAAGCATACTCTCTCTTATCCCCCTCTCTCTTTTTTCGCTCATCCACAACATGTCACAGTATCTCTCGAAAGCAATCCCTTCCATCCCTCTCTCTCACACTTTCTCTTTTTCCCTCTCTCTCCCCCTTCCCTTTTACACGCAAAACATGTCAGAGTATCTCCTGAGAACTGCCAACCATGGATTTTTTCCTAACACAAGCATACTCTCTCTTATCCCCCTCTCTCTTTTTTCGCTCATCCACAACATGTCACAGTATCTCTCGAAAGCAATCCCCTCTATCCCTCTCTCTCACACTTTCTCTTTTTCCCTCTCTCTCTCCCCCTTCCCTTTCACACGCAAAACATGTCAGAGTATCTCCTGAAAACTGCCAACCATGGATTTTTTCCTAACACAAGCATACTCTCTCTTATCCCCCTCTCTCTTTTTTCGCTCATCCACAACATGTCACAGTATCTCTCGAAAGCAATCCCCTCTATCCCTCTCTCTCACACTTTCTCTTTTTCCCTCTCTCTCTCCCCCTTCCCTTTCACACGCAAAACATGTCAGAGTATCTCCTGAAAACTGCCAACCATGGATTTTTTCCTAACACAAGCATACTCTCTCTTATCCCCCTCTCTCTTTTTTCGCTCATCCACAACATGTCACAGTATCTCTCGAAAGCAATCCCTTCCATCCCTCTCTCTCACACTTTCTCTTTTTCTTTTTCTCTCTCCCCCTTCCCTTTTACACGTAAAACATGTCAGAGTATCTCCTGAGAACTGCCAACCATGGATTTTTTCCTAACACAAGCATACTCTCTCTCATCCCCTCTCTCTTTTTTCGCTCATCCACAACATGTCACAGTATCTCTCGAAAGCAATCCCTTCTATCCCTCTCTCTCACACTTTCTCTTTTTCTTTTTCTCTCTCCCCCTTCCCTTTTACACGTAAAACATGTCAGAGTATCTCCTGAGAACTGCCAACCATGGATTTTTCCTAACACAAGCATACTCTCTCTTATCCCCCTCTCTCTTTTTTCGCTCATCCACAACATGTCACAGTATCTCTCGAAAGCAATCCCCTCTATCCCTCTCTCTCACACTTTCTCTTTTTCCCTCTCTCTCTCCCCCTTCCCTTTCACACGCAAAACATGTCAGAGTATCTCCTGAAAACTGCCAACCATGGATTTTTTCCTAACACAAGCATACTCTCTCTTATCCCCTCTCTCTTTTTTCGCTCATCCACAACATGTCACAGTATCTCTCGAAAGCAATCCCTTCTATCCCTCTCTCTCACACTTTCTCTTTTTATTTTTCTCTCTCGCCCTTCCCTTCCACACGCGAAACATGTCAGAGTATCTCCTGAGAACTGCCAACCATGGATTTATTCCTAACACATGCATGCTCTCTCTTATCCCCCTCTCTCTTTTTTCGCTCATCCACAACATGTCACAGTATCTCTCAAAAGCAATCCCCTCTATCCCTCTCTCTCACACTTTCTATTTTTCCCTCTCTCTCCCCCTTCCCTTTTACACGCAAAACATGTCAGAGTATCTCCTGAAAACTGCCAACCATGGATTTTTTCCTAACACAAGCATACTCTCTCTCATCCCCCTCTCTCTTTTTTCGCTCATCCACAACATGTCACAGTATCTCTCGAAAGCAATCCCTTCTATCCCTCTCTCTCACACTTTCTCTTTTTCTTTTTCTCTCTTCCCCTTCCCTTTTACACGTAAAACATGTCAGAGTATCTCCTGAGAACTGCCAACCATGGATTTTTCCTAACACAAGCATACTCTCTCTTATCCCCCTCTCTCTTTTTTCGCTCATCCACAACATGTCACAGTATCTCTCGAAAGCAATCCCCTCTATCCCTCTCTCTCACACTTTCTCTTTTTCCCTCTCTCTCTCCCCCTTCCCTTTCACACGCAAAACATGTCAGAGTATCTCCTGAAAACTGCCAACCATGGATTTTTTCCTAACACAAGCATACTCTCTCTTATCCCCCTCTCTCTTTTTTCGCTCATCCACAACATGTCACAGTATCTCTCAAAAGCAATCCCCTCTATCCCTCTCTCTCACACTTTCTATTTTTCCCTCTCTCTCCCCCTTCCCTTTTACACGCAAAACATGTCAGAGTATCTCCTGAAAACTGCCAACCATGGATTTTTTCCTAACACAAGCATACTCTCTCTTATCCCCCTCTCTCTTTTTTCGCTCATCCACAACATGTCACAGTATCTCTCGAAAGCAATCCCTTCCATCCCTCTCTCTCACACTTTCTCTTTTTCCCTCTCTCTCCCCCTTCCCTTTTACACGCAAAACATGTCAGAGTATCTCCTGAGAACTGCCAACCATGGATTTTTTCCTAACACAAGCATACTCTCTCTTATCCCCCTCTCTCTTTTTTCGCTCATCCACAACATGTCACAGTATCTCTCGAAAGCAATCCCCTCTATCCCTCTCTCTCACACTTTCTCTTTTTCCCTCTCTCTCTCCCCCTTCCCTTTCACACGCAAAACATGTCAGAGTATCTCCTGAAAACTGCCAACCATGGATTTTTTCCTAACACAAGCATACTCTCTCTTATCCCCCTCTCTCTTTTTTCGCTCATCCACAACATGTCACAGTATCTCTCGAAAGCAATCCCCTCTATCCCTCTCTCTCACACTTTCTCTTTTTCCCTCTCTCTCTCCCCCTTCCCTTTCACACGCAAAACATGTCAGAGTATCTCCTGAAAACTGCCAACCATGGATTTTTTCCTAACACAAGCATACTCTCTCTTATCCCCCTCTCTCTTTTTTCGCTCATCCACAACATGTCACAGTATCTCTCGAAAGCAATCCCTTCCATCCCTCTCTCTCACACTTTCTCTTTTTCTTTTTCTCTCTCCCCCTTCCCTTTTACACGTAAAACATGTCAGAGTATCTCCTGAGAACTGCCAACCATGGATTTTTTCCTAACACAAGCATACTCTCTCTCATCCCCTCTCTCTTTTTTCGCTCATCCACAACATGTCACAGTATCTCTCGAAAGCAATCCCTTCCATCCCTCTCTCTCACACTTTCTCTTTTTCCCTCTCTCTCCCCCTTCCCTTTTACACGCAAAACATGTCAGAGTATCTCCTGAGAACTGCCAACCATGGATTTTTTCCTAACACAAGCATACTCTCTCTTATCCCCCTCTCTCTTTTTTCGCTCATCCACAACATGTCACAGTATCTCTCGAAAGCAATCCCCTCTATCCCTCTCTCTCACACTTTCTCTTTTTCCCTCTCTCTCTCCCCCTTCCCTTTCACACGCAAAACATGTCAGAGTATCTCCTGAAAACTGCCAACCATGGATTTTTTCCTAACACAAGCATACTCTCTCTTATCCCCCTCTCTCTTTTTTCGCTCATCCACAACATGTCACAGTATCTCTCGAAAGCAATCCCCTCTATCCCTCTCTCTCACACTTTCTCTTTTTCCCTCTCTCTCTCCCCCTTCCCTTTCACACGCAAAACATGTCAGAGTATCTCCTGAAAACTGCCAACCATGGATTTTTTCCTAACACAAGCATACTCTCTCTTATCCCCCTCTCTCTTTTTTCGCTCATCCACAACATGTCACAGTATCTCTCGAAAGCAATCCCTTCCATCCCTCTCTCTCACACTTTCTCTTTTTCTTTTTCTCTCTCCCCCTTCCCTTTTACACGTAAAACATGTCAGAGTATCTCCTGAGAACTGCCAACCATGGATTTTTTCCTAACACAAGCATACTCTCTCTCATCCCCTCTCTCTTTTTTCGCTCATCCACAACATGTCACAGTATCTCTCGAAAGCAATCCCTTCTATCCCTCTCTCTCACACTTTCTCTTTTTCTTTTTCTCTCTCCCCCTTCCCTTTTACACGTAAAACATGTCAGAGTATCTCCTGAGAACTGCCAACCATGGATTTTTCCTAACACAAGCATACTCTCTCTTATCCCCCTCTCTCTTTTTTCGCTCATCCACAACATGTCACAGTATCTCTCGAAAGCAATCCCCTCTATCCCTCTCTCTCACACTTTCTCTTTTTCCCTCTCTCTCTCCCCCTTCCCTTTCACACGCAAAACATGTCAGAGTATCTCCTGAAAACTGCCAACCATGGATTTTTTCCTAACACAAGCATACTCTCTCTTATCCCCTCTCTCTTTTTTCGCTCATCCACAACATGTCACAGTATCTCTCGAAAGCAATCCCTTCTATCCCTCTCTCTCACACTTTCTCTTTTTATTTTTCTCTCTCGCCCTTCCCTTCCACACGCGAAACATGTCAGAGTATCTCCTGAGAACTGCCAACCATGGATTTATTCCTAACACATGCATGCTCTCTCTTATCCCCCTCTCTCTTTTTTCGCTCATCCACAACATGTCACAGTATCTCTCAAAAGCAATCCCCTCTATCCCTCTCTCTCACACTTTCTATTTTTCCCTCTCTCTCCCCCTTCCCTTTTACACGCAAAACATGTCAGAGTATCTCCTGAAAACTGCCAACCATGGATTTTTTCCTAACACAAGCATACTCTCTCTCATCCCCCTCTCTCTTTTTTCGCTCATCCACAACATGTCACAGTATCTCTCGAAAGCAATCCCTTCTATCCCTCTCTCTCACACTTTCTCTTTTTCTTTTTCTCTCTTCCCCTTCCCTTTTACACGTAAAACATGTCAGAGTATCTCCTGAGAACTGCCAACCATGGATTTTTCCTAACACAAGCATACTCTCTCTTATCCCCCTCTCTCTTTTTTCGCTCATCCACAACATGTCACAGTATCTCTCGAAAGCAATCCCCTCTATCCCTCTCTCTCACACTTTCTCTTTTTCCCTCTCTCTCTCCCCCTTCCCTTTCACACGCAAAACATGTCAGAGTATCTCCTGAAAACTGCCAACCATGGATTTTTTCCTAACACAAGCATACTCTCTCTTATCCCCCTCTCTCTTTTTTCGCTCATCCACAACATGTCACAGTATCTCTCAAAAGCAATCCCCTCTATCCCTCTCTCTCACACTTTCTATTTTTCCCTCTCTCTCCCCCTTCCCTTTTACACGCAAAACATGTCAGAGTATCTCCTGAAAACTGCCAACCATGGATTTTTTCCTAACACAAGCATACTCTCTCTTATCCCCCTCTCTCTTTTTTCGCTCATCCACAACATGTCACAGTATCTCTCGAAAGCAATCCCTTCCATCCCTCTCTCTCACACTTTCTCTTTTTCTTTTTCTCTCTTCCCCTTCCCTTTTACACGTAAAACATGTCAGAGTATCTCCTGAGAACTGCCAACCATGGATTTTTCCTAACACAAGCATACTCTCTCTTATCCCCCTCTCTCTTTTTTCGCTCATCCACAACATGTCACAGTATCTCTCGAAAGCAATCCCCTCTATCCCTCTCTCTCACACTTTCTCTTTTTCCCTCTCTCTCTCCCCCTTCCCTTTCACACGCAAAACATGTCAGAGTATCTCCTGAAAACTGCCAACCATGGATTTTTTCCTAACACAAGCATACTCTCTCTTATCCCCCTCTCTCTTTTTTCGCTCATCCACAACATGTCACAGTATCTCTCAAAAGCAATCCCCTCTATCCCTCTCTCTCACACTTTCTATTTTTCCCTCTCTCTCCCCCTTCCCTTTTACACGCAAAACATGTCAGAGTATCTCCTGAAAACTGCCAACCATGGATTTTTTCCTAACACAAGCATACTCTCTCTTATCCCCCTCTCTCTTTTTTCGCTCATCCACAACATGTCACAGTATCTCTCGAAAGCAATCCCTTCCATCCCTCTCTCTCACACTTTCTCTTTTTCCCTCTCTCTCCCCCTTCCCTTTTACACGCAAAACATGTCAGAGTATCTCCTGAGAACTGCCAACCATGGATTTTTTCCTAACACAAGCATACTCTCTCTTATCCCCCTCTCTCTTTTTTCGCTCATCCACAACATGTCACAGTATCTCTCGAAAGCAATCCCCTCTATCCCTCTCTCTCACACTTTCTCTTTTTCCCTCTCTCTCTCCCCCTTCCCTTTCACACGCAAAACATGTCAGAGTATCTCCTGAAAACTGCCAACCATGGATTTTTTCCTAACACAAGCATACTCTCTCTTATCCCCCTCTCTCTTTTTTCGCTCATCCACAACATGTCACAGTATCTCTCGAAAGCAATCCCCTCTATCCCTCTCTCTCACACTTTCTCTTTTTCCCTCTCTCTCCCCCTTCCCTTTTACACGCAAAACATGTCAGAGTATCTCCTGAAAACTGCCAACCATGGATTTTTTCCTAACACAAGCATACTCTCTCTTATCCCCCTCTCTCTTTTTTCGCTCATCCACAACATGTCACAGTATCTCTCGAAAGCAATCCCCTCTATCCCTCTCTCTCACACTTTCTCTTTTTCCCTCTCTCTCTCCCCCTTCCCTTTTACACGCAAAACATGTCAGAGTATCTCCTGGAAACTGCCAACCATGGAGTTTTTCTTAACACAAGAATACTCTCTCTTATCCAGCTCTCTCTTTTTTTCGCTCATCCACAACATGTCACAGTATCTCTCGAAAGCAATCCCCTCTATCCCTCTCTCTCACACTTTCTCTTTTTCCCTTTCTCTCCCCCCCTTCCCTTTTACACGCAAAACATGTCAGAGTATCTCCTGGAAACTGCCAACCATGGATTTTTTCCTAACACAAGCATACTCTCTCTCATCCCCTCTTTCTTGTTTCGCTCATCCACAAAATGTCACAGTATCTCTCGAAAGCGACCCCCTCTTTTTCTCTCTTTCATCCTTTCTCTTTTTCCTTCTCCCTCTTTCTCTCTCTCCCCCTTCCCTTTCACACGCAAAACATGTCAGAGTATCTCCTGAAAACTGCCAACCATGGATTTTTTCCTAACACAAGCATACTCTCTCTCATCCAACTCTTTCTTTTTTCGCTCATCCACAACATGTCACAGTATCTCTCGAAAGCAACCCCCTCTCTTTCTCTCTCTCTCACACTTTCTCTTTTCCCTCTCTCTCCCCCTTCCCTTTTACACGCGAAACATGTCAGAGTAACTCCTGAAAATTGCCAACCATGGATTTTTTTCTCTCTCACGCATAATTCCTCTCACCCCCCTCTCTCTTTTTTCGCTCATCCACAACATGTCACAGTATCTCTCGAAAGCAATCCCCTCTATCCCTCTCTCTCACACTTTCTCTTTTTCCCTCTCTCTCCCCCTTCCCTTTTACACGCAAAACATGTCAGAGTATCTCCTGGAAACTGCCAACCATGGATTTTTTCCTAACACAAGCATACTCTCTCTCATCCCCTCTTTCTTGTTTCGCTCATCCACAACATGTCACAGTATCTCTCAAAAGCAATCCCTCTATCCCTCTCTCTCACACTTTCTCTTTTTCCCTTTCTCTCTCCCCCTTCCCTTTCACACGCGAAACATGTCTGAGTATCTCCTGAAAACTGCCAACCATGGAGTTTTTCTTAACACAAGAATACTCTCTCTTATCCAGCTCTCTCTTTTTTCGCTCATCCACAACATGTCACAGTATCTCTCGAAAGCAATCCCCTCTATCCCTCTCTCTCACACTTTCTCTTTTTCCCTCTCTCTCCCCCTTCCCTTTTACACGCAAAACATGTCAGAGTATCTCCTGGAAACTGCCAACCATGGATTTTTTCCTAACACAAGCATACTCTCTCTCATCCCCTCTTTCTTGTTTCGCTCATCCACAACATGTCACAGTATCTCTCGAAAGCAATCCCCTCTATCCCTCTCTCTCACACTTTCTCTTTTTCCCTCTCTCTCCCCCTTCCCTTTTACACGCAAAGCATGTCAGAGTATCTCCTGGAAACTGCCAACCATGGATTTTTTCCTAACACAAGCATACTCTCTCTCATCCAACTCTTTCTTTTTTCGCTCATCCACAACATGTCACAGTATCTCTCGAAAGCAATCCCCTCTATCCCTCTCTCTCACACTTTCTCTTTTTCCCTCTCTCTCCCCCTTCCCTTTTACACGCAAAACATGTCAGAGTATCTCCTGGAAACTGCCAACCATGGATTTTTTCCTAACACAAGCATACTCTCTCTCATCCCCTCTTTCTTGTTTCGCTCATCCACAACATGTCACAGTATCTCTCAAAAGCAATCCCCTCTATCCCTCTCTCTCACACTTTCTCTTTTTCCCTTTCTCTCTCCCCCTTCCCTTTCACACGCGAAACATGTCTGAGTATCTCCTGAAAACTGCCAACCATGGAGTTTTTCTTAACACAAGAATACTCTCTCTTATCCAGCTCTCTCTTTTTTCGCTCATCCACAACATGTCACAGTATCTCTCGAAAGCAATCCCCTCTATCCCTCTCTCTCACACTTTCTCTTTTTCCCTCTCTCTCCCCCTTCCCTTTTACACGCAAAGCATGTCAGAGTATCTCCTGGAAACTGCCAACCATGGATTTTTTCCTAACACAAGCATACTCTCTCTCATCCAACTCTTTCTTTTTTCGCTCATCCACAACATGTCACAGTATCTCTCGAAAGCAACCCCCTCTCTTTCTCTCTCTCTCTCTCACACTTTCTCTTTTCCCTCTCTCTCCCCCTTCCCTTTTATACGCGAAACATGTCAGAGTAACTCCTGAAAATTGCCAACCATGGATTTTTTCTCTCTCACGCATAATTCCTCTCACCCCCCTCTCTCTTTTTTCGCTCATCCACAACATGTCACAGTATCTCTCAAAAGCAATCCCTCTATCCCTCTCTCTCACACTTTCTCTTTTTCCCTTTCTCTCTCCCCCTTCCCTTTCACACGCGAAACATGTCTGAGTATCTCCTGAAAACTGCCAACCATGGAGTTTTTCTTAACACAAGAATACTCTCTCTTATCCAGCTCTCTCTTTTTTCGCTCATCCACAACATGTCACAGTATCTCTCGAAAGCAATCCCTCTATCCCTCTCTCTCACACTTTCTCTTTTTCCCTCTCTCCCCCTTCCCTTTTACACGCAAAGCATGTCAGAGTATCTCCTGGAACTGCCAACCATGGATTTTTCCTAACACAAGCATACTCTCTCTCATCCAACTCTTTCTTTTTTCGCTCATCCACAACATGTCACAGTATCTCTCGAAAGCAATCCCCTCTATCCCTCTCTCTCACACTTTCTCTTTTTCCCTCTCTCTCCCCCTTCCCTTTTACACGCAAAACATGTCAGAGTATCTCCTGAAAACTGCCAACCATGGAGTTTTTCTTAACACAAGAATACTCTCTCTTATCCAGCTCTCTCTTTTTTCGCTCATCCACAACATGTCACAGTATCTCTCGAAAGCAATCCCCTCTATCCCTCTCTCTCACACTTTCTCTTTTTCCCTCTCTCTCCCCCTTCCCTTTTACACGCAAAGCATGTCAGAGTATCTCCTGGAAACTGCCAACCATGGATTTTTTCCTAACACAAGCATACTCTCTCTCATCCAACTCTTTCTTTTTTCGCTCATTCCACAACATGTCACAGTATCTCTCGAAAGCAACCCCCCTCTCTTTCTCTCTCTCTCTCTCACACTTTCTCTTTTCCCTCTCTCTCCCCCTTCCCTTTTACACGCGAAACATGTCAGAGTAACTCCTGAAAATTGCCAACCATGGATTTTTTTCTCTCTCACGCATAATTCCTCTCACCCCCCTCTCTCTTTTTTCGCTCATCCACAACATGTCACAGTATCTCTCGAAAGCAATCCCCTCTATCCCTCTCTCTCACACTTTCTCTTTTCCCTTTCTCTCTCCCCCTTCCCTTTTACACGCAAAACATGTCAGAGTATCTCCTGGAAACTGCCAACCATGGATTTTTTCCTAACACAAGCATACTCTCTCTCATCCCCCTCTCTCTTTTTTCGCTCATCCACAACATGTCACAGTATCTCTCGAAAGCAATCCCCTCTATCCCCTCTC
>CAVOJK010000207.1:0-47010 GCA_963695495.1 Hololepta plana | reverse complement strand
CCTAGCTCCATTGTTTGTCGTTCTACCTGTTATCTTTTATCTCGTGTGTTGAGTTCTCCAATGTACATCGGAGAACCCCGTACTTGCATCCAAGATATGATAGTAAGTTCGAGTAAGCTCGTTCTGGATCCCTGCTCACAAGGGAATGATCTTATGTGTACCTGAGATTGGCATATGAGACCTGGTCAGCCTGAAAGGCCTCGTTCTCACGAGTCGATTGGTGTCTTCAAAAGGTGCTAAAGTTTCACCTGAGTATTTTATTTCGATTTTTGAAAATCGGTCGAATTTCACCTCTTTTTCCCATTGAAAATGTACTGGAAATGCGGTGTTCTCTCGCTTTTGAAGCGAGTGTATGAATACAGTTTTCATTCTCTGCCGAGACATGGAGAGTTGGAGTGTAGTGGCAAGATCACCGACTTTATGTACGAGTGTTGTGGGTTCGATTCCCCATCATGGTTTTTCTCTTTTGCAACTTTGCTTCGTCACTTTCACTCACTTCCTTTTTTTTCATCCCTGATTTCGCGAGACTTGCTCTTTGGTCAAGAATGTCATGTCCGTCGTAAGTTCGGAGAAAGAAAAGTTTTGGAGAAGGACGAAAAGTTTGTGACAACTTGAGTTCCGGAGAGAAAAAACAAAATTACATTGGAGTTCGAGTTCATATCAATCGCGCGTTTCTTTACAATTTTTGCACTATTTTGCTCATACATCTGTGCACCATTGGATCCAACAATCAACGTACTTGTGACGGAGAGAAGACGACAAAGATTCAAAAACTAGTGAGAGTGACAAAGCAAAGTTGCAAAAAAAGAAAAAACCACCCTAAGGACTCGAACCTACACCACTCGCACATCAAGTCGGCGAGCTTGCCACTACACCAACTCTCCATGTCTTGGTGGAGAATAAAAACTGTATTCATACACTCGCTTCAAAAGCGAGAGAACACCGCATTTCCAGTTTATTTTCAATGGGAAAAAGAGGTAAAATTCGACCGATTTTCAAAAATAGTGTGATGGTGGAAGAATCAAAAATGCGTGAAACTTTTGATCCAGCTCACTTTATCTGTTCAAAAACGGTTAATTCACAGATAGGAATAATGTTCCTGAATGAAACGAAAAAATCTAATTTGTGGAAAAAAAGAGATTCTTGTTTTTTTTTGCGCTGCTTCTGTTTCCAACAAAAAAGACAACAATAATATGTGAATACAAATGAGTCCACCATAGATTCGATGATCTGTTTTCTGTTTTGTCATTGAATGAACAAGACTAACATCAATGCAGATGTATTTACATCCGTGTTTCATATCTGTGAAGTCCGACCAACGGAAATTGTGCTCATCCTGAACAAAAGTGTTTTTTCACGTTTACATTAGTAGAGGCAGAATAGTTCCATAATTTTGCTTCGAAGCTCTGCTGATCACGTGAGCTTTGACCTCCCTACTTTTCAGGATTGTTTTGCGGACTTCACAGAGACCCAACCGAATTTTCGAAAAGTGTAAAGGGCGCCCCAAAAGACGGACATTGTAGCCAGTCTGTATGGGTCGTAGTCTCAAGTTTCTGTATCGGTAAGACACGGCAGAGAGACTGTGACATCTGATAATTGATTGCAGCGATTTTCTTCTTGTTAGCAATGAAAATCACAGTGGCCTATACCAGAAAGGCGGTCAATGGAGTGAATCGTGAAACTCGACCCAACCGATTGCCGTTCGGATGAAATGAAACGGACTGTTGGCTCCAGAGTTACGGTTCTACGCTCAAATATCATAGTTTAACGATAGATTTACGATTGCGATCATTTTCTATTGAATAGGAGTTCTACAGCTCTCTCTCTCGAAGAGTATGCAGCATTTTTTCGAGTGCAAAACTATGTTTCATGGCGTGAGAAATGTGTACCTGTAATCTGCCGATTCTCCAACTTGTTCCAATCATCTACTGATTTTGTTTGCTCGACCATTCGATTTCACAACCTGCATTCGATCATTAGACACATCACAAAAGAAATCTAACTATTCACGCACGATATGGTCTCTACGTTTTATACTTTCTAGCAGACTTTGAGGGTGATGTTTCTTGACTGAGTTGATGAACTTGTCCATTCGGAACTTTTTTCAGAGTACGCATCAATAATTACAGATAGTTGTTCCTAAACTCTCACCTCAATCAGATTTCAAAGTCCGTAGAAAATGGGGCAAGCTCGGATCGTTTTTTTTTGCAGAGCAATGAATTGCTTGCATCGAACAGTGTTATGAAGATGTTGTAAACATCTGATTCATTTTGAAGTTTGGGATTTTGAACGTGTTTTTCCGAGCACGACCATCTCAATCAACACCAGGACGATGTGTACATGTCTGAAACTTGTCAACACATGATAGCCAAAGCGATGAAACAGAGCAAGAGATCATAAGCAAGATTCGTTTCTCATTCTCATTTTTTGATTTTAATTGAGATCCGATTTCCGAGTAGACTGATGATAAGCTCTCTTGAACAATGAAGAAGACAAGCTTAGCCTCTATGAGCGAAGGTAGGAGAGGGGAGGAAACGAAAAAGGATTCATGATGCGGGCTCACATTGGAAAAAAGGTGACATGGAAATCTAAGAGATGATGAGGGCTTGAAACAGAAACAGGAAGAACAGAGCCTTTTTATTCAAATCTCTAGTGGAAGTTACGAATGCAGCCGTTGAAGCAGGTTCTGTTCCAGTTACTCTCATCGCCTTCCTGAGTCTGCCCCCAACTCTGCTCTTGTTTGCCTCTCTACCTACCCTCTCATATTTCATAATTACTTTTGTGCATGTCCCATGTTCTACCGCTCTCTCTCTCAGGATTAGCCACATATATATTCACTCCATTATAGAAACAAACGAAAAACACAAACCAAGAGCAAGAAGTATGTACCACCAGCTGCGCAATAGTAAAACTCATTTATCATAATGAATAAATACACACAAATAACTTTGTTCACTTGGTAGTTTACTTGTTCTCTATTCATTAACATCAATTCGATCAATACTCATCCAATTCGCCTCTTCGCATGCTCTTGTGCGCTATAGAAATGGAGAGCAAGGAAGCGAATGTCACAGCTCAGCCTTGTATGTATGCGACGCAGTTGATAATAAACAGCAATCAATAGGAAGTAAACATAGGGTGTTTTATCTGAAAAAGGTGCGCTGAAAGTAGATGAACTCAATGTGGATGAACACACATACATACCGTCATTTTCACTGAACTACTTTATAATTTCCGACTATCTTCGACCCACATACTTCTAGAATATGTTTCGACAGTGGTTTTCAAAACCAGGAAGGCGAATTCGCATATTATTTTCACTCACATTATTGCAATGCCGATCTCTCCGCGGCCCCTCCTCCAACTCAGTCTGCAATGGAAGAGGCTAGCATAGAAAAACATCGATTACCAACGGAAACGAGTACTCCCATCTCGCCGAAATATTTTTCTGTTCCATCGAATGAAGATTTGGAGATGATGTGAACATCTGAGAAACGTCTGTTTTGAAGCCGGAGGTTTTCATAGTTATGTATGATAGATGGCGACATATTTTACAAAGAATTGAACGTGGTGAATCAGAAAATTAGCGCTGTCTTTTGAACGAGTGTCCTCAGGGAAAACCGAACTGGTTTGCAAGAATCTGACGGAATTATGTGAACTGAGAACTGCGAAAACGAGTGATGAAGACAAGGGCGAATCGATTTGCTTTTTTTTCATGTATAAAATGGAAACGGAATCGAGAACTTTTTCCAAACAATAAAGAAGAGAAGCTGGGGCGAAAAAACAGATAATGAAGTACGCAAAACGAAAGAGAGACCAGTTCACATAAAAACAATGATTGTGCACACATGAAACGAACAGTTCTTGAGCTCGCGGAACGAAATGAGAAAAGACAACAATTTGATACAAACTGTCCAGTCTGCCCAGCTAGAGTTGATACAGCATTTGATGAAACAAGTATTTTGCAGTCTTATAGCCTTTTTGTGTCTGTCTCAACTCTGTAGTTCTCTCGCCACTCTTCTTGTCTTCTCACCTGCTGTGTTCTAATTTCCTTTTTCGAGTTTCCCCCATTCTCATCAATATTTGAAAGCTCGTTCTCGGGTTTCGACATGTCGTTGTGAAACTGACGAAGATCCTTTTTACGATGAAGAACGAATTCAAACGTATGTGTGTAAGATTGTGAGACAATGAAACGCAATCCTCCAGTTTGCATCGACATTTTTTATCTTGCAAAATTGTTAGATAGGTAACCGTAAATTCTTTCTTTTTTCGCTGTCTCCAAATAATGTGGACATTCTTCTGAGTAGGATGCCTCTGAACATTTTTGAACTCACTCATCGTGTTTCACATTCAAATCATTTTTGTTGATTACTTGATTCATCTACTGCGCGGGGGCAGCAACAAACAGTAATAAAATTGTGTGGACAAATATTATTTCAGAAATCGTCGAGGTTTTTGATAAGCAAGTTTTCTACTCATTCACAAAACTGCGTAAGAATCAAATTAGTGTTGGAAACATCATTTCTGTTGACCTTATTCAGATTGCAGTTCATCCACCATCACTCTTTCATAGTTTGGAGCAGAGTAGGTGAGCTTTGAAAGATGGTATCTACACATCTGCAAAGCTTCCATGACGCTATCAACCAACTTTTATAGTCGCTCGAGAGCCGTATGTCCGACAGAGTCCGCATGATATACGCTACCAGGCCGTTTCATGTCTTATTCTCTGCTCTACTCAAATGCAAAAATCGGTCTTTTAATGGCCGTGTTGTTCTGTCTCAACTGTGTCTGGACGGACTCACGGCTCTCGATCGACTATAGATATGGCACTGCAGCAGGATAATCACTATACCGTTCATGGTTTTTTGTGGCAAAGTACCAATCTTGAATTCTCTTTGTGAGTTCTTTCAGTCAATGAAAATATTTTACTTACCAAACACAGCCAGGAAAACATTTTATGCTCTATATTCTATCTTCTTCGCTGCTCTCGAATGAAGAATATGTGCGAGAGACTTCCTCGATTTCAGTCAAGAGCAAATAACAACATAGATTATCGAAAGATACTGCTCGCTCTGAACATAACTGTCTTCGCTCGCAAATTATTCACATTATCTTTTTTGCATCAGAACGCCCATTCAACTCTGAGAAGCAATGAGATTGATTTAATGATTGGAATTCTAACTGAAGAGGGCAGGTTCACAGTTCAGAGGGTAGTGTCCTCCGACTCTGTTTTTCCATGTGAAAGCGACGTGTAAGAAATTTCATCCAGGCAAACACCAGCATTTTTCATCTCATTCTTTCCTGGTGACAGCCTCTTTCTCATTTTCACAACAGCTGACTCCTTCCACCTGTCATGAGTGAGGTGGTACTCGATCCTTTGAAGCTGTGATTGGGAGCTATTATTGAGAATTTTTTCCTTTTCGCTACGCTCCCGCATCTATGGATAAACAGCGCAAAATTTTCCTCATTGCGTTGCACTACTTTAGGAACAAAAGCATGTGAAAGTTTCTCGCTGTTTATCGATAGATGCGGGAGTGTAGCGAAAAGGAAATAAATCTCAATAATAGCGTGCTGCTCCCAATCTGCTATGGACATCTAGAGCAGATCTCGACGATCGTTCCTCCTGGACTTGATAGACACCCAGCAGACCTGTGGGAGGAGAAAAACCTCCCGAAAAAACAGTCTATCGTCAGATGCCCAGAACAATGATCATTTTTTCGGAAATTTTCCTAAAATTTTCCGAAAACTTTGCTACAATGCTGTTTTCTCGATAATGATGGAAGTGAATGTTTTGAACTTTTCAGGAACGATTATAAGTATCATTCTTAACACTTTGCAACATGAAGTTCTTATCTACAATCAAGAATTGAACGCGTACGGTCACCCGGAACATCTGTCCGTTGAATGGAATTTCTCAATGGACGAGAGAGAGAAGAGTATGCTGAATGAGGTAATTGCTCTTGTAGACGACGAGAGTAAACGAGAGAGTACAACGACTTGTTGGAATAGAGGTTCAATTTCCATTCCACGGAACACTTTTCCGGGCTACCGTACTCTATTGTTATTGATTTTATGAACAAGTCCCAATCACCAGATTTTTCGGAATGGTTGTGAGTAAGGTTCGTTGAAGTTTCAGCAATGTGACTCTACCATGGGCCAAGAAAACATTATTGTGGCACAGTTTTCGGAACATTTCGGAAAAATTCCGAACAATTATCATTGTTCTGGGCTTTGACGATAGTTGAACTACTATACTGTGACTGCCCAAAGATTCTGCTTTTTCTTGTGTTGGAACCTCGAAGTGTCGTCGGGAGAAACATGTTATGACTCAAAAATTCCACGTTGAATCCTTTCCAAGTGAGTGCGTTTCGTTAACTACTCGAGCAAAACCTGCAGTCGATCATTCGATTCATCACAACATTGACAGGAATCCAACTTGTCACTCGTGATCTCATACATTTCGTCTCACACAAAAAAGATGTATTCCCATTATTATCAATGTTTTCCCATCATTATCAAACTCCAAAACCGCCTCATTCTATGTCACATTCTCAAAAGTTGATCAATTTTCAACATGGTTGAGCTCACCTGACTTTTGTTTTGCGTGCTCTGAATTTTTCTTCTGCAGAATAATTTCCTAACTGCGTGTATCGAACAAAGAGTTGAGGATGATGTAAACATCTGAGAAACATTTTTCAGAGTCTCGAGATTCATAGCAGGCCACGCTCTGTTAATTATTGAAGAAGAAAAGCTGGGCTTCAACGACAAGATGAAGAAATAGATACAGGAAGAAGAGAAAAATGCGACGAGCACAGACAGATAAGTACTTTGTTCAGGGTGTACGAGTGTCTAATCAAAGTACGAAATTTGATAAAAACGGGCTTTACGAAGTCTCCTAGCGACTTTCCTTCTCTATGACGTTTCTTTTTTTTCTCTCTCTACTGTTTGTTTTCCTACCTGTTGTCTCCTATTTCGTTTCCATCATGTTTATTATTCCACCGCTCTCTCTCCCTCTTTCTCTCTCCTTCTCGCTTTCTTTATTCCACTTGTCTCTCCAGTTGATCGTTTTCTCTAATTTTCGCGATTCACTGTGAATTTCAAAGCGAAAACGCTGTCGAGAAATCCATCGATGCAACCTTGGAGCTGGTCGCCATTTTACTCTATGCAGTCAGACAGACGCGAAATGTCAGGAGAAAATATAAAAAACTTCAGAAGAAGATTCCACAAAATCAACTCTATCATTCTCATGAAAGACAAATAATGAAAGAACAGTCATGCAAATGTGTGTCTCAAACTCTGTGAAAAAAAACAGATTTCAAACCACAAGAATCTTCATCTTCGATGTGACTGACATACAATGATTAGTAATCTGTTTACTGTGAGGATTTTTACTGAGCTGACATTGCATCCGACATGCACACGGTCGTTCAGAGACTGAGTGCTGCTAACTTTCACCAGCACTGGGAACGTGTTTTTTAGTTGAAGAGTCTGTCTGTTGTCTGTTTCTGAGAAAAAATCCCTTGTCGCCTTTTCTCTGTTCTCGCAAATTTAGAAACCTGCTATCTTAAAAATTGTGAACCACTTACCATCATTTAATAGTACTAGTTTGCACACAACACAGGCCTCACAAGGAGTGCTGTTATGGTGACGACTTGCTGTTGTTTCATCCGATTTGCTCTTCATTTAATATTTTTAGCCGCCAAACAGATTCAGCGAAGCTATAAAAATTTCTCTGCATGTTTTTGTCAATGATACTTGGGGTTTCTACGATGCTGAAACTGACAGCTTGTGAAGAAATAGCGACTTCTCCATTCTCTGAGGCTTTCAATTGCGCTTATTAAAGATTTTCCAACCCGAGTCGTAGTAAAACTCGTGGTGCGCAACAACCATTATTTTGCTAATTCACACACAGCCATACACCACACCACGCACTCTCTCACAAGAGAAAGAGAGAGGGGAACCGATAGAGGAGAGGCCGTGCAGGCTGTTGTCTCTTCGATCTGAGTTCCTCTCTTTGCTCGGCTGTCGATCTATTTCGAACGTTCATTTGTAAGCGCGTATGTTTAGTCTGATTTTGTCTATTTTTGAGTCGCTGTGAACATTTCGTTTGATAAAACCTTATGTAAACATGCGTAATGTTTCATTTATGTGCTTTGTGAATGCTCTCTTTCTTTTCTTCTCAGATGCAACTGCTTTCATTTCTTTTCTTACACTTTCCAGACGGTCCGGACCGCCCATTCTTGCTGTGTTCCACGGTGAACTTTCACCCTTAGAATTTTCGAAACGGATAATCTCCCGCCAAATATCTCATGACGCCGTCCGACTTTCCTTCTCTTCACTTTGTTCTAGATTCTCTTCAATTTGAGTTATCAACGTCATTTCAGCTGATGAACCATCTCTTCAAAGTTCTAAATTGTCTCTGTTCTGATTTTGTAAGAGTTCCCAGCGACCTAGCAATTGTTCCAAGCCCTCTGATGTTCTCAAATTCTCTCTCCCTCTCAGCACATCGTCTCGCTCCTTTTCCTCAACCAGCTGCAGTATGCACGCATTGCTAGCTGGGAGCGCGAGAGAGAAGCCATCTACAACGAGCCCGTCAAGATGAGGCCCGAAATGAGGTTTTGCTTCCAAATTATCTATCGAAATTTCAAAATAGAAAATTCCCGCCAAATATGAGAAGGTAGCGTCTGCACGATTTGCGTCTCTTCAAAGTTCTAAATTGTCTCTGTTCTGATTTTGTAAGAGTTCCCAGCGACCTAGCAATTGTTCCAAGCCCTCTGATGTTCTCAAATTCTCTCTCTTTCTCAGCACATCGTCTCGCTCCTTTTCTCAACCAGCTGCAGTATGCACGCATTGCTAGCTGGGGAGCGCGAGAGAGAAGCCATCTACAACGAGCCCGTCAAGATGAGGCCCGAAATGAGGTTTGCTTCCAAATTATCTATCGAAATTTCAAAATAGAAAATTCCCGCCAAATATGAGAAGGTAGCGTCTGCACGATTTGCGTCTCTTCAAAGTTCTAAATTGTCTCTGTTCTGATTTTGTAAGAGTTCCCAGCGACCTAGCAATTGTTCCAAGCCCTCTGATGTTCTCAAATTCTCTCTCCCTCTCAGCACATCGTCTCGCTCCTTTTCTCAACCAGCTGCAGTATTCACGCATTGCTAGCTGGGAGCGCGAGAGAGAAAGCCATCTACAACGAGCCCGTCAAGATGAGGCCCGAAATGAGGTTTGCTTCCAAATTATCTATCGAAATTTCAAAATAGAAAATTCCCGCCAAATATGAGAAGGTAGCGTCTGCACGATTTGCGTCTCTTCAAAGTTCTAAATTGTCTCTGTTCTGATTTTGTAAGAGTTCCCAGCGACCCAGCAATTGTTCCAAGCCCTCTGATGTTCTCAAATTCTCTCTCCCTCTCAGCACATCGTCTCGCTCCTTTTCTCAACCAGCTGCAGTATGCACGCATTGCTAGCTGGGAGCGCGAGAGAGAGAAGCCATCTACAACGAGCCCGTCAAGATGAGGCCCGAAATGAGGTTTGCTTCCAAATTATCTATCGAAATTTCAAAATAGAAAATTCCCGCCAAATATGAGAAGGTAGCGTCTGCACGATTTGCGTCTCTTCAAAGTTCTAAATTGTCTCTGTTCTGATTTCTGTAAGAGTTCCCAGCGACCTAGCAATTGTTTCCAAGCCCTCTGATGTTCTCAAATTCTCTCTCCCTCTCAGCACATCGTCTCGCCTCCTTTTCTCAACCAGCTGCAGTATGCACGCATTGCTAGCTGGGAGCGCGAAGAGAGAGAAGCCATCTACAACGAGCCCGTCAAGATGAGGCCCGAAATGAGAGGTTTGCTTCCAAATTATCTATCGAAATTTCAAAATAGAAAATTCCGCCCAAATATGAGAAGGTAGCGTCTGCACGATTTGCGTCTCTTCAAAGTTCTAAATTGTCTCTGTTCTGATTTTGTAAGAGTTCCAGCGACCTAGCAATTGTTCCAAGCCCTCTGATGTTCTCAAATTCTCTCTCCCTCTCAGCACATCGTCTCGCTCCTTTTCTCAACCAGCTGCAGTATTCACGCATTGCTAGCTGGGAGCGCGAGAGAGAAGCCATCTACAACGAGCCCGTCAAGATGAGGCCCGAAATGAGGTTTGCTTCCAAATTATCTATCGAAATTTCAAAATAGAAAATTCCCGCCAAATATGAGAAGGTAGCGTCTGCACGATTTGCGTCTCTTCAAAGTTCTAAATTGTCTCTGTTCTGATTTTGTAAGAGTTCCCAGCGACCTTAGCAATTGTTCCAAGCCCTCTGATGTTCTCAAATTCTCTCTCCCTCTCAGCACATCGTCTCGGCTCCTTTTCTCAACCAGCTGCAGTATGCACGCATTGCTAGCTGGGAGCGCGAGAGAGAAGCCATCTACAACGAGCCCGTCAAGATGAGGCCCGAAATGAGGTTTGCTTCCAAATTATCTATCGAAATTTCAAAATAGAAAATTCCCGCCAAATATGAGAAGGGTAGCGTCTGCACGATTTGCGTCTCTTCAAAGTTCTAAATTGTCTCTGTTCTGATTTTGTAAGAGTTCCCAGCGACCCTAGCTAGCAATTGTTCCAAGCCCTCTGATGTTCTCAAATTCTCTCTCCCTCTCAGCACATCGTCTCGCTCCTTTTCTCAACCAGCTGCAGTATTCACGCATTGCTAGCTGGGAGGCGCGAGAGAGAAGCCATCTACAACGAGCCCGTCAAAGATGAGGCCCGAAATGAGGTTTGCTTCCAAATTATCTATCGAAATTTCAAAATAGAAAATTCCCGCCAAATATGAGAAGGTAGCGTCTGCACGATTTGCGTCTCTTCAAAGTTCTAAATTGTCTCTGTTCTGATTTTGTAAGAGTTCCCAGCGACCTAGCAATTGTTCCAAGCCCTCTGATGTTCTCAAATTCTCTCTCCCTCTCAGCACATCGTCTCGCTCCTTTTCTCAACCAGCTGCAGTATGCACGCATTGCTAGCTGGGAGCGCGAGAGAGAAGCCATCTACAACGAGCCCGTCAAGATGAGGCCCGAAATGAGGTTTGCTTCCAAATTATCTATCGAAATTTCAAAATAGAAAATTCCCGCCAAATATGAGAAGGTAGCGTCTGCACGATTTGCGTCTCTTCAAAGTTCTAAATTGTCTCTGTTCTGATTTTGTAAGAGTTCCCAGCGACCTAGCAATTGTTCCAAGCCCTCTGATGTTCTCAAATTCTCTCTCCCTCTCAGCACATCGTCTCGCTCCTTTTCTCAACCAGCTGCAGTATGCACGCATTGCTAGCTGGGGAGCGGCGACGAGAGAAGCCATCTACAACGAGCCCGTCAAGATGAGGCCCGAAATGAGGTTTGTTTTCATTTTTTGTTCTTCACGAAAAATTCATCACAAAAATGAAAGAAAACACAAACATAGGGAAACATAGGGATAAAATGAGTGAGAACTGTGGTGTACTTGAAATACTATAATGTTATTCGAAGGTAAAACATTGCGAAAAGATGACGAAAACACAAATAAAAGATATAGATTGAGTAAGTTCTATGAACTACTGTACTATATTCTCATTATCACGGAAAAGTACTATAATCGAAAAGAAAAAAGACAAAAACGACTGAAATATAAGGTGGGTTATCTCTCAATGACTATGTGAAATACTTTGTAAAATATAAAAATATACTATGAGCCACGTATGGTACTATGAGCTATGAATAGATACTTTGCTTATAGGGATTTTGTGAGTATGGTCTTACTATCTACAATCTGGTAACTGTATATCACTTTAGGAAAACGTCTGGGAAATCACTTTGATGCCTACTGTTAGAATATAGACTCATGCCTCCTCCTCCTCCTTTCCATCGTCATCGCTGCACTCTCTTCGTCCGCGCTCCACTCCAGATTAGGATCGTTGAGTTGTTCCTGCAACTGTTCTCGACGATCATCTTCATCGTCCGTCTCCACCTCCTCTGCCTCTTCCACCGCCCCCGAAGGGGCGGCCATCATCTCTGCTCGAATCTGTGAACGTATTTTTTGGTGTTGGGATTTTTCAACATTTGAGGAGGACAAAGGGGATGAAGCTGAATAATGTTGACATACTTCTAGAACTAGGTTGAAATGGCCTATCCCCAAGTACCGTTCCCTTATTCCGTTTGCTCTCTCTACGAATCCCGCTCATTTTGAATCAAATGTGGACCAAACAGTGTTTTGGGGTGCCTTTTTGGGATTGGCGACCGACCTCTCTGGAATTATAAATGCTGAATTCTCTCATGAAATTAGGGGAATAGTGTGGGGCACTAGTTTCTCTCGATTGGACTGCTTTGTTTGGTCTCACACACTAATGCCTACCTCATGGCACATCTTGACCAGATCGCATCTCCATTTCTTGCTACTCGGTGCGGCGATCAGACGAGTGATATACGCTTTCTTTGTCTTGTTATATCTTCGTTGTGTCTTCGTCTTAGGTCGTAGACCCTACAACTTTCTTCCATACATACTTCGGAAAGCTGGGTTGACTATCTCAAAAGTTAGCTACCCTATACAATCAAATGCCAACTATAAAAGTAGTTTATTTCTGCTGATTCTCGGGTGAAAGTAACGTCCCTACAGTAGCTTGAGGTATGTGCATCTCACATAGGTTTCGAAGTATGCTTCCCTACAGTTGGCTCTTCATTTCTACACAGTTATTCGTTTTATTGAAGTTTTCTATACAAATAGTTCACGCACATCCAGCGACTCCATGCGACCTAGATTCCAGTGGATCACACTCAATTTGCTGCGCAGATCATGTCCGTTGACCTGTCAACGAGAGTATTGACACGTTTCTTCATCTTGAAAAATGATTCTTCTAGAGATTTTTTTTAGCTAAAACTAAAAAGAATCTAGGAAGAATCTATACTGGGGAAGATTATTGGAAAATCACAAATCACTCCGGTTAGCTTGCTGGAAGAATCATCTCATCTTATCTCTGTGTCGCGTTTTCTCCCTATCACGGTGAACACCTTTAGATATAGGGTGTTAGTTACCAGCTTTATATGTAGGTTCGTATTAGGGTGGGCAAAGGGGCGGAGCCGACTATGCGCAGCGTTGGGCACGGGGTGACTAATCACAAACATCTCGCACCCCCCCCCTCGTACTAGACTTCATGGTATTATGATTTATGACTATAAATCACACGTCGCGGGTTCGATTCCTCCAGCTACTCGAAGTCTTTTGTGACTTTCCAGTCACCTTCTCTGCCCATCACTGACTATGCGTCAGCCAATGGAGGGAGAGGGAGAGAGAGGTAGTAGGGAGTGGGGGGGAGTAGGCAAGGAAGCGGTGGAGAGAGCATACTGCGAGAGAGGTCGTTCGCAGGTTGTCCGTAGTTTGGTACCTAGTTCTGAAAAATAGAAGGAGAGGGAAAAAGAAGGATTAGGAGAGAGGGTGAAAGAATGAAAGAGCTAGGGAGGGAGAGAGAGGGGAAAAAAGAAAATGATGTCACAAACGCGGCGTCAGAGTGCGCTTATCAAGTTCTGAAAGGATTGTTTCATTCCGAGTAGGTATGCATTAGAGAACAATGTTTTTGATCTCACGTCGTAATAAACGTCTTTCGGTGCGTAGCGAGTGCAGAGCGCATGGAAAGATTCGTTCGCACTTGTTTGGGTGTGCGGCGAAATCTGATGACATAGTTATGTGAAGTTTTGAGCTAAATGTATGGTGTGATATCTAGCGCCTTTTTCTAAATTTTAGCGTTTTCTGAATAGAGTACGCGAGTTGAATATTTTTCTCGTGTTGGGTAGTACCAATGACTTTTGTTCATTAGAATGACAAGAAGTAAATTCTCACGTTTCCGATGTCATTCAGTAGCGATGGCCTGTTCACAAAGTCTGTGACGCGCTTGAGCGCTCTAGCCTCCTGTGGTGTAGCGGAGGAGAGTGGAATAGGAGTTGGTCCTTGATACGGAGCGTGAGGGCAGTCATGAATGAGCTTGAAGGTATTGTCCTGAGTGAACTATTCTCATCTGAGGAGGATCGTAGATTGTAGAGTGAAATTTGTTTTACAAAACGTGAATTTACATGGCTTTCAGGACTCTAGGATTCTGTTTTTATTATTTCTGAAAAAAAGTTCTGGGGCTCCGCGTAAGACACCTGAGGCCAGGAGTGTATTCCTTGGATGTGATAGATGATGGAGCGCATGATCTCGCGGGTGAGATCTGCATCGCCTTGTCCCTTCTGCACTGCATAGTAGCAGTGGTTGTAGATGCAAATGACCCATGCCTTGACGACTTGCATGTACATGGCTTTAGCTGTCATCTGCCAATAATTCCTTTCGAGTTTTTCTTGGAGATACAGTTTCTACAGTTTGTTTTTGTTTTTTCTGTTCCAAATGATAGAGGTTTGCAAGTGTCACTTCTGATCACCTTCAATAGCTCCAGAATTTGATTTCGATAAAAATGCCAGCCGTCGAAAAAGTGCCGTATAGAGGGATGTTTGTCTCGCATGTAGGCTATGACACTTTTGGAGCGGTCCGATGTGTAGGAAGTGATAGCTGCGGTGTACTCCTTCTGCACCCATGCGAGACCGAGCTTCAGGCCAAGTAGCTCGAGTGTGGCTGCTGCTTCTGGGATTTTATAAATCAGTCGCCAGCAAAAACGTCGAAAGTACAAAACAGGATGTTAGAGTTGCTCACAATCTAATTTGTGTTTCAATTTTTTTCGAATTAGTTTACCTGTTTTTTTGCGCTTCAAGTTCACGAAATATATAACTAAGCCAGTGGCGACGTCGATGAGAGTGTATCTGAAAGTGTCAAAACACTCCTTAGAGGATTTGAAAACATTATATCTTGTTCCCAAGGGAAATGAAGAGATGGCTTCCGAATTTTTCATTTTGTGCTGTTATTCACTTTTTGGAGTTTCTCGATCCGACTATGCCTTAGTTGTAATCATCCGTTCACATGGGCAAATAATCTCTCACTGACCGGCTGCAAAAAGCGCTATAGCCACGCGTGTCGAATTGAGCGTCGCCCGAGATATCGAAAGATTTTGTCTGATATTTCCAATGTTCATATTTCAATTGTTCGCATTACTAGTAAAAATTGCGTCGGTATTTTCATACTTCCAGCTATGTCGGTCAACGGTTTTGATAGTAGTTACTCAAATGACGGTATCCAAGCCGAATTTATAGGAAATTTTATAAACTCGTCGTTTTCTGTCAAACGTAATAGGGAAACAGTAGCTGTGGGTTGGTAGATGCACACCTAGTTCTGAAAGTGTGGACATTTCATCGGTTTTTTGTATCAGTTTCAAGGAATTGTGAGCAACGAGCACTGCTATCATTTTTCTTTTCCAACTGTACATTATAGTTTTTTCCGTCACATTGATCACCGTTCCAGACAGTTTTGGATGCTGACCTGGGTTGCCTCGACCCTTTTCTTGGTCTCAGCCATCACCTTCCCGTACATGCGATTGATCGCTGGGGAAACGTAGTCACATATGTGTTGATAGAAGTGTGTCGAAGAGATGAACGGCATGTTGACAGTATCGAAGAATGCGGCAGTTCGCTGTGAGCAGAACATTTTTTTCAGTTTTTGGTCTGTTCTGCTTCCTGTTCGTTTACTGATTTTTCCTCAGAAGTCTCCAAAAAATCACAATAATGTGTGTTGCCCACCTTGAATGCCAAGCCCGTAATCATCGTCGAGGCAACTAGATCGACGTTTATTCGCGGTAGTTTCTCCTTATTGCCTTTAGCTTTCGTGTAGAGGGTAGTGGAACTTGACCATTGAGTACCCCAATCGCAGAGAGAACACGAAGCATTGATTATTGTCTTTGCTCCAATTTCGTCAATCGTGACGCGCGTTCGTCCATCGCACTGTGAATGATCTTTTTTTCGTTCACACTACCCAGAGTATCAGTCTCTTTTTTGTAAAAAGCACATCATGCCGGTGGCCGTCATTCTCCGTTTTCTATATACTAGGGCATTACGTTTCCATGGTCAAAAGAGTCTTTTCACGCAGATTTCCTGGACTACTTGGGGTCTCGGTTTGTACATTCAGAATTGCTTTTTCTGTCGGTGAGTGTTTGCCAGGTGATCATCAACTTCCTCTAGATAGACTTTGTTTGGTCATTTTTTAACCCTATTTGTGATTTCACTGGTTTTTATAGATTTCCTACACGACCCTGTCGTACTTTCCGCAGTTCATTCATATGAGCAAGTTTTCAATGATTTTTTATTTTGAAACCAGTACGTTAATTTTTGTTTAGAAATGTGTGTGCGGATAACTAACCTTAGGACAAGACTCAAACAAACGAATGAGCTCGCTTTCCTCTACAATTCGATAGTTGTATTTTTTTCCAGCGTGGTAAATCTGGAAATGATGAGCACTTCATATATGAATATGAATACGAAGGAGGAGTCAAATTTTCGGTTTCAATCAAAGTTCGTGTTTTTATAATATACAATATGCCTCCAAAAAAACTCACGCCAGGCTCACATCTCTTCTGTTTCTTCGGTGGGGATGGAGTGAGAAACGAGTCCTGCAGAAAAATTTTGCTGCCGGCCATAATTCAGAGAAATCGGAGGCAGTTAGACTTATTTCTCCACCGGGTTTCTTCCGTCCAGCTCTCGATAGTAGTTTTCACTTCATTTCCCTTCACTCGAGTGAAATTTCATACAATCGGGAAAAGGGTGGGATGTTGGAGTTTCATGAAGTAGAGTTTCACCTCTTCTGGTTCTTCGTGATTATAATTTTTTTGCAGGTGTGGAGCTGGTGACATCGGTTTCGAGAGAGAAGGCAGAGCTTCCAGAGCGACTGCACGCATGGGGCCAGGAAGTAGTCCGAGGATCACTTCAGGATCCCTCTGTATTTTTTATTTGTCATTGACCTCAGGACCCTTCTGTATTTTTCTATACTGAATAAAGAGTCACCTGAGGTTCCGGAAGTGATTGAGCTGTGAGAGGCATGTTGAGGGAAAAGTGGGTGCGGCAAATGTAGAGTTGTTTTCTTCCTTTTGCTCTTGCTTGCAGTTGTTGCTCATCGTCGTCCGATGTGGCTAGGAGAATTAGCGACAACGCTCTCTCGAATGGCCGAGAGGTGACCAGATGAGCCGTGTGCATCGTGAGACTCGCTGAGCACGCGAAACATCGCATGCTAGAACTCCTTTTTTTTCTGATTGTATTGGAGATCGACTCACAAGGAACTGTGTGATCCAAAAAAATTTTACGACACGAACGTGTATATAAGTAAATCAAGGAGTAAAAGAAGCGAGTAATTATTTATACAAACATCAAAATAATGTAATTTCTGAGATGAATTCTCAAGAAGTTTCAGCCGCAAAATTTTCATGTTCAGTTATCATTTATCTATAATCTCTCAGTCCTCTTCAGAGCAGTATCCGCAAGCAAATCTTGTGTAGGATGAGCTGGGCCATTTCACTCTGATTGCATCGACCACACAGCTTGGTAGCTGGAGACGCTGACTCTTCTTCATCGTGCCAGCAGTTTTGGAGACATAATACCGATACGCCATGTTCCTCATCCATCTGAAGGAGCGCATTCTTTTGGTTCGGACTCCGTTATCGCAATACATGAGAAGTCAGTTTTTCAACGAACCTGGTATCACTTTCTTTCACCTCTCCTTCGCCTAGCGCGTACACGATCCCTCTTCCAAATGCAACAATTGTCTGGAAAAACGGGGATCACACTCAGATTTCCTAATCGATACAATACTTGGAGCTTTGTGCCCGAATTTCTGTTTCTGCGATACACCCAAAACTAGGATTCATGAATTCAGTAAAGTTCAGTGCCTCTAAAGTGCGCCCTGATGACTTGAAAATGGAAAACTGACCTTGACATCGATGACATCGCCAAAGAAAGCGCTTTTCGTGATGCACTGAGCCAGGTGAGGTAGCTGGGTAGCGACGAACCCTTCTGCTTGCTTCTTGATATCGCCAGAGAATTTCGCCAGGTGCATGCAACAATAAGGCATTCCTGGCTCCTCTTTTATCGTCTCTCCACAGCTGCCACAGCTACATTCTTCTAGTTCTTCCTTGTCGACTCTTTTCTTGAAAATCGTAGATTGCGTGCTCACAGTAGTGAGCATATGCTTGGCCCACTCGGTCGCTTCTACGGTGGGATCATGAGCATAACCCATCACTGAAAAGTTACAGTAATTTGTGTAATTTGAGTGAAAATCTCGACTGCAAAAACTGAAACAATCTTCAAATGAACAAAAAATGAGTACATGGAGATAAATCGATATTGTAATTGTCTATCTGACCTCTCGTACAACTCGTTTCACCGTACGGGAGTCGCAGAGGTACCGGAAAATGATATACGAGACTGCAAAAGAAGTTTGCTCATCGTTGGATTCGAACCTTCGACTTTGCGCACCCAACCAAAGATCTTCACCACTAGGCTATTCTGGCACATGTCTTATGCCCTCTTTATGGAGTGGTCTCTTGTCTCGCCAGCACCTCTTCTCATTTCTCCCTTCTATGACACGGCCAGACAACATTCACGTCGTCAGCCGAAAAAGAATGTGTGCCAATCTGCGTCTCTACTTGTGGTCTCTGTGCAATTCGGGCACTCTGACACGCAAAATCAACTATCACCAAAATTGATAAAAAAATTATGAGGGATAGAGCTCGAGCTAGTCATCGTCATAGCGTATGTGGAATTCCTCTCTTTTCGAAAAACGGTTCGGGTTGCACAATCTTTAAATGGCGTTTTGGAGATGATGTACACATCTGTAAAACATGTTCGGAGCTCTAGATTCTACGTAGTCGTGGGCGGTTTCCAGAATTGCAAAAGTGATGGTATTCATTTTACTCGAGTTCTTTTCAGTGAACCAGAAGAGTGTGAGCGTGACGTCAAAATATCAGCAAATTGAAATGTTGTGAAGCGTAGATTCAGAAACGAAGGCGTGGGGAAAAACATAGCGCTCGGTATAGTCGACCCAGAGCCGTAAGGATGTCCTGCTACACTCTAGACAGCAAGCTGGCGTTCGCAATGTTTGCATTGAGGCACAGAGAAAATGAGACATAAAAAGCCCGGGAACTTGTCTCAAGCGTACTCGGCAGTACAAAAGAACTTGGAAAAGCAGTCGAGCAATTGATGGAACATGTTACCGGAGCCTCTCTTTCATCGATTCTCAGAGGCGGTGCGCACCTCTCTCTCTAGCCATATTGTTTGTTTTACAACCTGTTTTCTTTGGTTCCATTTTCATTCCGCTCACATATGTTCATGTCGAACTTCAAATCTGTCTCAAACACAAGATGAACATACTTTGAGAGTTCAGCGAAAGAACATACGTCTGGCTACTGAAGAGAAGTTACACCCGCTCGGAACTACCGAATAGAAAGCTATTTCCATGAACTTTTCAGCACCTGGTTGTGTATCACTATTTTGTGGAACAACGTCGAAGCCACATGAAGTATGATTGTAGCGAAACCTGATAACTAAAGTTATCATATTCCACTACTTATACACAAATGAGTATCCTTCCCCAAGTCCAAGTCCCGCAAAGGCTACCAAAGCACTGTATGCCTGCCCTCTTCCATTCTACTCTTCGTGAGTAAACAACATCCTTTGGACGCAACACGAGGCAGCCGCGCCACTTCCCCACTTCTCGAATCTTCGGCGCTTCCCCGCTCTCTTCTCGGACTCCGCCCACGCTGGTCACTATAAAAGAAGACGGATCACTCGCCACGCCAACTCATCAACAACAGCAGCAGTCATCAATATCGCCCACTCTTGTACTTCGCCACATTTCTCGTCGCTCAAACTGTATTCGCGCCCCCATAGTTTTACTGTAGCCAATCCTTTTCTTTTGTAGGTAAACCTTCGCATCCACAAATCGCATTCACACTTCGCAATCACACACCGCCTTCACATCTACTTTTCCCCCTCTTTCAACTCCATTTTGATATTGTATCAAAATCAGAATCCCATCTAGGCTATTAGCCAAAACCCAAAACCTTTTCCACACAACATCGTTTCCCATCTTCCCATATTACCAATATTCATTTGCCTTGTATTCCGGTATCCCCAATAAACTCTTATAATCAAGAACCCAAACAAGACTTGCATTATTCACAGCGTGTCCATTAGTAAGGGCGAGCAACCTACAACTCAATACAGATACACAAACTTTCATTACAATGATAGTGAACAGTTGAAATCGTTCATCCGGGAAGATTCTTTCGGAGTTGATAGTGGTTTCCCCTTCCCACAGTCCGTGTTTAGTTATCGTCAACCGGCCGAGTTCCGGGTTTGTTTTTTGTGACAAGCTCCCAGGTCGGTTCAAGCCTCAAACCCTGCTTTGTTTTCTTCACAGTGCAAAATGCAAGCCGCTCTGCTGTCCCAAGTGTACTCAGTCGGACTAGCAGCTTATGGTCTACCATGAATAATTTTCATTCGAGCTCTTCAACAGTACATCTTAATTCAGGCTTCGACAAAACGTTGCCACAAGCCAATTGAACTGGCTGAAGACGGATAGGTTCTTCACGATGAGAACAGCATGTGTGTGAAGTAATAAAAAATCAAACGCAAGTCTTCACTCATTCAACTTTATTGCGTAACTGAAACATACTTCGCACTACATCATGTTACAGCTCAGGATTTATCATTATCCGTTGCAGAGGAGAGATGGGTTAGATAATCGACAACTCTCCTCCTCATTTCATATGGTTTAAACTAGTGCAACTCGCTCTCTTTATTTTGGAAGAATCGGCCTCGCCCCTGAGCTTTGCTTAAACTTGCTCGACGACTGCTTTCATCTGCAAACACATCACACGATGTGTTTGCCGATTTTCTATCTGCGAGGAGTACCGCCGAAGATATCATTGAAGGAGAAAAGAGAGCTGGAAAGTTTGCATTTTGTCACAAAACAACTTTCACGCGGTATTGCAGCTGCACATGATTTTCACATGGTTTTTGACGATAGTAGTGAGAGTTTTCCATATCTTGGCACAAATCTTGGGGCTCATTGTCAGCGCAGATTGTCGGTAAAACCTTTTGATCATCATTCAAACGTAGCGAAACGAGAACACTAAGTCAAATTTCAATCCACTCAGAACGCATAAAAAACACTTGTGCACCTGTCTTTTGCTCTCAATATGAAGATGTCTCGAGCATTTTCAATTTAACTAACGACTCTCGGTGACATATATACGGTTGCTCTGAACAGAAATTTTTCCCTAATTTCATCCACAGACAGAATCATTGTTTCGTGCAGACGCTCGAACAACTTCGGTTCATTTCATGAACGACGACCTCGCAACATTGTCAGAATTGCCTGTTGTTTCTTTATTCACAATTTTCCGGCCTTCCCACGTTCAGAAAGAGCGACTTCTCTGAACACGACTCTCAAACTCAACAATCAACTACAGACTGTATAATATAAAGTAGGCCGAGAGCCGTGAGTCCAACCCACTTAAAAAGCCTAAAAATTACGCAAATTCTTGCAATGAGAACCGCAGAGAAATTGAGACGTGGAACAATTTGGTATTTGGTATTACTGAGAGCCAAATAATCTTTACGCGCCAAAACTATACAGCCCAACTTCTGAACAGATAAAATGGCTGCTCTCCTGATCACCACCATGTGAATCCAGTCTCCATACTTCTCAGAAGCTCTACTTGAATTTCTAAACAATTTGATCAAATATGCTGTTTTATGTGAGACATTTTCATAGAAAATGACCGCGCTAGGGCTTGAAAGTGACGCTGTATAGCCTCGGCGCGGAAAGACGATTCGGCCCTCAGTAATAATAGCTGGTCTCGAATGTCACTTATTTGGACTCACGGCTCTCGGCCGAAGATATTCGGTTCCCTAACTTTAGCCATGCAGTAATAACAGGATATCACATTTTGATATCTTCCAAATTGTAAGATGGATGAATTCTCACCGTGTATCTTTTCTGGAACGAGAATAGTTAGCACGAATTTTCATTTTTTGCAGAACATTCAACCGTATTTTTCGAACGAAGGTTTGAAGATGATGTATACATCTGAGAATGAGTTCACTCCGCTTTCTCCCAGAAAATCACAAAGAAAAGAAATTGAGCATCTCCGCACGAATGAAGAAACAGATGTAGAGAAGACTAAAAGTGAGAGGCGCATGCCTGTTCAGAATATCCATGATCTAGACATGGACACAAAAATAAAAACATATCCAAAGTCACGAGCGAAAAATACAGACAAGAGAGCGCTTTGTTCAAAGTGTTGAAAAGCTCAATCGAAAATGGAAAGGCAATTGATGAAACATTTCGAAGTCTTTCTCATCGACTTTTCGTGTCTGTGCCAATTCTCCTTTCCTCTCGTGCTTATGTTTGTTTTTCGCCTTGCTGTATCTTATTTCATATTCACCTTTGCACATGTTCCATATTCAACTGCTCTCTTTCTCTCTTACAACTAGCCTCTCCCACTACCACTTTTATCCGTGAGAATATCCGTGACGTATCCGTGAGGAGAATGAAGTTCTACAAATTTGGGTCTGGATGCCGAAATTCCGCCCGACAGCGCCCGACAGAGCAATCAATAGGCAGTTAATTTTGGGTGCTGTTTCTGAACAAGGTGCGCTGAAAATAGATGAACTCAATGTGGATGAACACACATACCGTCGTCTTCACTGAACGATTTTATAATTTCCGCCTATCTTTGACCCACATACTTCCAGAATATGTTTCGATAGTGGTTTTCAAAAACAAGCAGATGAATTCGCATATTATTTTTACTCACATTATTGCAATGCCGATCTCTCCACGGACCCTCCTCCAACTTGGACTGCAATCGAAGAGGCTAGCAGAGAAAAACATCGATTACCAACGGAAACGAGTATTTCCATCTCTCCGGAAAAACTTCTTACTCCATCGAATGATGATTTGGAGATGATGTGAACATCTGAGAAACTTCTGTTTTGAAGCCGGAGGTTTTCATAGTTATGTATGATAGATGGCGACATATTTTACAAAGAATTGAACGTGGTGAATCGGAGAATGAGAGCTTTCTTTGAACCACACAGTGCACACAGGAGAACCGAACTTCTATGCAAGAATCTGGCGGAATTCTGTGAACTGGGAACTGCGAAAACTAGTGATGAAGAGAAGGACGACTCGATTGGCTTTTTTCTCATGTGGAAAATAGGAACGAAATCGAGAACTTTTTCCAAACAATAAAGAAGAGAAGCTAGGCGACTAAACAGATAATGAAGAACGAAAGCAAAAGAAAGACCAGTTCCCATAAAAACAAGGATTGGGCACTCATGAAAAGAAGAATCCTTGAGTTTGTGGAACAAATCGAGAGAAGACAACCATACAAACTGTCCCCAGTCTGCCCAGCTAGAGTTGAAACAGCATTCGATGAAACAAGTATTTTGCAGTCCCACTTATAGCCTTTTCGTGTCCTCCCAACTCTGTAGTTCTCTCGTCACTCTATTTGTCTTCCCACCTGCTGTGTTCTATTCCCCTTTTTCGAGTTTCTCTCTCCGACTCTCCGGATTCTCATCCATATTCGAAAGCTCGTTCTCATGTTTCGACATATCGTTGTGAAACTGGCAATGATTCTCTTCACGATAGAAAACAAATTTGAACGCAATTGTGTAATTTTGTGAGATAATGAAACGCAGTGCTCCAGTTTGCATCAACGTTTTTCTTCTTGAAAAACAGTTGCAAATTTTAACAGTTAAATTTGAGAAGGAAGACTAAATGGTCATTATCCGCTGTAAGAGAGGAATAAAAAAATCCAGGTTTTTTCTTGTTTTCGCTACGCGGCAATATCTTTGTGATGAACCCCGCAGGATGCCTCTGAACATCTTCAAAACTCTCTCATTGTGCTCATGAAAAACTTTTGACGACTATATCGAGATTGCAGTTTGTCAGCCATCACTCCTATTTGGTTTGATGGATTGTAGGTAAGCTTCGAAAGCCTGGACACGCCTGGAAATGTTTTCACGACATTGAGCACGGGAAACAATTTGCTTTGTACCGAACAGATTAGGTTGGTTTGCTCACTATCTGTCTCACTCGCAAATGTTTGCGCGAAATGTCAATTTTTTTCAAAGGCACAATATGAAACTTCATCAACCACGGCATCCAAGAGCGCTAGTCAAAATTCTGCACATGG
This sequence comes from Hololepta plana, assembly GCA_963695495.1. Lineage (NCBI taxonomy): Eukaryota > Metazoa > Arthropoda > Insecta > Coleoptera > Histeridae > Hololepta > Hololepta plana. The sequence continues at coordinate 22,916 of CAVOJK010000207.1, read as the reverse complement.
CGCACTTGTCCGATTTATGAAAACGAATTCGAGTGTTCGGCAAAATGACCGGATTTCGAGACCGTTTTATTAGCATCAAATTTGCTCTTATGAACTTCCATCAAAACATGATGTGACTGACAGCGTTTCCTACACAGATTCAATCAGAATGTTCGCATTGAAAGTTGCTCCAAAGGCTCATAGCGATGCAATTTCTGTGGAGATTGCGAGGATAGTGCTGCAACATTTTAGTTTTACACATACGTGCTCAAGATAACTTACGCCTTTTTCCGAGAGAAGAGCAATAATCCATGCAAAAAAGAGCGAGAAGTGAGTAATGACCAAATGAGTAAGGCTAAGAAGTCGCCCAATTTCAGCTGAAATAACATTTGATATTACTGATAGACGGCGCGTTTTGAGTTGTGACTTTGGGACTAGGTCATTTCGGCAACGGCGATTGCGCAAATCGGGACAATGGTCATTTCAGCAATGTACTTTTCCGCAACGGTCATTTCAGCAACTCGCTATAACTTCACGTATGAGTCAGCAATGTGTTGCAGATTTGGGCGAGCCTTGACCAGGCAGGAACGCAACAAATTTGTTTTTTAAACTACTTCATAGATCAATTTTGAGCATTTTATTGAATGTTGCAATTCTCAGCACGAAAAATACCGTAATCCACCAAGGATTACGGTAACCATGTGGTCCGAACTGATACTTTTGAAACGTTGGGGCAGTCTATATCACTGTGCCTACCAACTTTCGTATTGAAATATTGATCCGTTGTGGAGATATAACGAGTAGAGACCGGAAAAAGCAACTTTCGCGCCACAGGGACAAGAGTACAAACTCGTTATCAAAAACTGTAATTCATATCTCGCTTCGTCCTGAGGCTATTTTGCTGAAATTCGAGATGTGCGGTGATACCAGTCTTATGAACTAATCTGCCAAGTTTGACCATCATAGCCCTAGGACGAAGCGAGATATGAATTACAGTTTTTGTTAACGAGTTTGTACTCTTGTCCCTGTGGCGCGAAAGTTGCTTTTTTCCGGTCTCTAATAACGAGTTGCTGAAAAGTACATTGCGGAAAATGGTTTTGCGCAATCGCCTTTGCCGAAATGACCTAGTCCCGTGACTTTGATCATTCTGTGATGTGTTACACTGTGCTACAAAAAGTCCCGGTGTCAGAGAACTATTCGGAAATGAATTAATTTTTTGGGTCGAGAAATTTTTTTTTGGACCGGAGTGATGAAGTAGAGCTAAAATTTGCACTTTACATACACAGCCAGGACGCATAGGTTGCTCTATCTTCTATCTTCTTCGCTGCTGTCGGAGGAACAAGATGTTCGAGAAACTTCCGCAGAAAATGGTAGGCGTTTTTCGCGTTTCTGCATGCTTTGGTCGAGCACTACTGTGAGCTCTAAATATACGGTTGACATGGGGCCTTTTTCAACAAGGAGAGAGAAAGAAAAGAGAGAGAGATAAAAGAAGGAGAGAGATGAAGATTCGAAGCAGAATAGATGAGAATAGAAAGCTTGCTAAAGTCCGTCCCGGACAAGCGGCGTGTGATTTTCGTGCAGTGGTTGTGTGAACGCTTGCGTAATGACATAACAAATTCTGAAAAAAATTAACCGGCTTTTCAGCTAGCAGCAAAGGCCTGTCAAGAAGCCTAGCGACCAGCTGGATCATCTCTTATTCATAGCCCGTCTGGAAACATTGTATTTTATCATCACGAATCCCTTTTCGTTCTGCTCAAAAAGCCCAACAATACACTGTATTAGTGTTTGAGAATCTCGAGGCTGGTGCGTCAGATACACAGCGTCCTGTTCACTCGATCTGTCGCCTTGAAATGACAGACTCCTGTCATCCACTCACATGTGCTTTCATGTGACCTCCTGATACGACCTCTAGGTCGGGCGAGAAGAGTACACACCGGTCTGTCTTTTTCAAGACGACAGACCGAGTGAACAGGACGCTGCGTATCTGACGCATCGGCCTTTGGATTCTCAAACACTAATATTTACAACCTCGATTTGACTATGAATTTGATTCTCCATGCTCACCATAGCTCCACCTTCTGAGACGGAAATTCTTGCATCATTCGTTCCGGCAAAAAGAACAGCAATCGGCTTCTGATATGATTATCCTATTGTATCGTCAGTGCCCAGAACAATGAGGAAGGTTTGGAACAGTTACCAACTGTTCGGGGACAGTTCCGAACCGTTCCGAACGTATGCTACGAAGACTTTTCATCGGAACTGGTGAAACAGAATTTGACCAGAAAAACTGGGTGGGTGCATAACAGGTGTCTCTGGTTGTTAATGAAATTTCGGAACTATTGAATTTGAATGATGGTCATAGGGTCCTTGTCTGGAGAATAGGAGTACTCATCTAGAGAATAGGAGTTTCATACGGTTTTTCAGAAAAATTTCACAAGCGGAATAACGAAATAGAAAATTGAGACCTTCCATACACAGCCAGGAATTATAGTATGCTCTATCTTCTACCTTTTTCGCTGCTGTCAAAAGAACAAGGTGTTCAAGAATTTTCCGCGGTTTGGTAGGAAAAATTCATAGTTTCGTCGGAGCTGTGATTGGATTTTAGAGTGCTGGCATTCTGAACATTCAGAGTGCGGATCTCGACGACCTTCTTGCCCTGGACTTAACATTGATGAACTCACCTCAATTTGGCCCCGGGTTCATTCTTTTTCAAAATAAATACTTAGCTGCGCGCACACGAGTTGGAGATGATGTAAACCTCTGAGAAACATTCTTCATAATTACGAGATACAGAGTAAACCAAGCTCCGTTAAAAAATTGGATAAGATAAGCTGACAATGTGAGCATCCACGAGAGATAAGGAAAACACAGAAGCGGAGAGAGGAGAAAGTCAAGTGGAGACCAGCTCGCTATGCGTGCTCGTATGAAAACATTTCTTTGAACCTGGACACAAGAACCAAACACATCGCGGTCAGAAAACGGCTACACACAGAAGCATTTTGTTCAGAGAATATGAATGTCTGTTTGAATTTTGAAATAAATTATAAAACAAGTGTTACGAAGTCTCTTATCGACGTTTTCTTGTCTGTGACTTCTTCTCTTCTTCTCTTCTCTCTCTACTGTTTATTTTTCTACCTGTTGTCTCCTATTACGTTTTGCCTTCATCCACGTTCCATATTCCACCTCTCTCTATCTACATATCACACACACACACACACACACACACACACACACACACACACACACACACACACACACACACACACACACACACACACACACACACACACACACACACACACGCAGAGACACACACACATAACCACTTTTCCTACAACGGAGGAGTCTCAGTGTCTGCCCGAAAAGATGTTTCATTCCAGAAAGCCGAACGGCTTTTTTCAGCTCAGCGATTCTCGAAATGACGGCTCTCTGAGGGGACGAGAGTAATTGAAGAGGGATGTGAAACAGGGGGAAGAACAAGTTCTCTTTCTTCCTTCCACTTGATTCTTCAGTTGATCTTTGTCTGTGATTTCGAGATCCGCTGTGGATTTCTGAACAGAAACGCTGTCAAGAAACGCATCGATGTACCTTGGAGCTCGTCTCCATCGTCCTCTGTGCGTTCAAATATTCAAAAAATGTCAGGAGAAAACGGAAAACCCCACGAGATTGTCTGAATGTAAAGTGTCTCGAACTATGTAAGAAAAAAACAGATTTCAAAACACAAAAACAATGAAAATCTTTATCTCTGATTTTTCGGGCATACAATGATTAATTTTCCGTTTACATTGGGGATATTTACTGAGCTGAAATTGCATTCTAGATGCGAGCGACCTATTAGAGACTCAGGCTGAGTGGTGCTATTTTTCATCAGCACTAGGAACGTGTTTTTATAGTTGAAGAGTCTGTCTGTTGTCTTTTTCTGAAAAAAAATCTATTGTCGCCCTTTCTGTTCCGCAGAATCAGAAACCTGCTATCTTCGAAAAATTGAACCACGTACCATCATTCAGTACTACTAGTTTGCACGTGGCACAGGCCTCACAAAGAGTGCTGTTATGGTGACGGCTTGTTGTTGTTTTGTTCGTTTTGCTCTTCTTGGAACATTCGTAGCCGTCTGACAGATTCAACAAAGCGGTATGAACTCTCCTGCATGTTCTTGTTACAGAACTGGGATCTCTAAAATGCTCACACTGACAACTTGTGAAGAAATAGCGACTCCTCCATATTCCGAGGCATTCAATCGCGCCTATTGGAAGGCAATTCGAAGATGATGTACACATCTGTAAAACAAATTCAGAGCCCTCAATTTCACAGAGTCGCGAGCGGTTTCAAGAAATTTGAACGTGGTGGATTTCTCGAGTCTCTCGTGACGGCAAAATATCAGCAAAATGATGTATCATGTTGTGCAGCGTAGACACAAGAACGAAGACGAAGGGAACAACAGAACGCTCGGTTCAGTCGACCCAAAAAATTGGTAATTTGTCTCAAGCGTACTGGGCAGGACATATGTACATACAGTACTAGTTCGAATATACAAAGACACTTGGTAAAACAGTCGCGCGATTTTGCGAAACTTGTCTTTTGAAGCCTCTCGCATCGATTCCTAAAGGCGGTGCGCTCCTCTCTCTAGCTATATTGTTTGTTTTACAACCTCCTTCTTCCGGTTCCATTTCCATTCCACTCACTTCTGCTCGTTTCGAAATTCGAATAAAAGTGTTTCAGGATACAAAAAGTAGTGCGTCAGATACGCAGCGTCCTGTTCAACTGCTTTGCCTTATGGAAAAAGTAGACTGGTGTGTGCTCTTCTCACCCGACCTAGACGTCATGGCAAGAGATCACTTGGAACAACATGTGAAGTGCCAGACGGAATCAATAACACGTTTCAGCGAAAAAATAGCAAGACGCTGTACACACTGGCACACTACGTTTAAGATTCTAAAACACTAATATGTACCAAACACAAGATGAACATGCATAATTTGTATCACTTTTTTGTGGAACAACCGTCGAAGCCTCACGAAGTAGAATTATGAGCACTGCTCCAGACTAGAGGCGAGTGGGTCGCCTTTATGACCCGTGTTGCTCTCTCGCCTCTATCCTGACCGATCGAGTGTCATTTTGCCCACACTAATGAGCAGTTCGAAATTGCTTCTTCGGGAAGACTTTTTTGAAGTAGATAGTGGTTTTTCTCTCTCACATTCCGTATTTAGTTATCATCATCCGGCCAAAATCCGGGTTCGTTTCTCGTGACAAGCTCCCAGGTCGGTCCAAGCCTCCAACTCTCATTTTACAGCGCCAAAGGTAAGCCGCGCTGCTGTCCCAAGTGTACCCAGTCGGACTTGCGGCTTATGGTCCACCATGAAAGGTTTTCATTCGAGCTCTTGGAAATAAAACCTTGATTCAGGTCTCGACCACACGCTATTTACTCAATTAATCGTTGCAAGAAGATCCAAGTATTCCACAACCTGAAAGTATTCCGAAACGTTTCATACATAGGTGTTTTCCCTCGCCTTGATGAGAAAGAAAACATAGAAAACTAACAGTTACCGTGCTTCTCGGAATTTGATCATGTTTTTTTCATTAACTGCGCTGGATTCTACAGTAAGCTATCAGCTCACCGAGAAAAAAATAGGCAGAAAGATCCAATACCTTGACAATCGCGGAGTTTTTTCGCAGCGAAAGCCCAGAATCTAAAGAAACCCTTTCTGAGTGTGAATACAGTGAACAATTCGGAAATGTGGAAAACTGTAAAAAAAACCATTGCTGTTTGGAGAACCTCGATTGAAGTTCGATTGAACTCTCGAACTTCACAACTTGTGTACGAGGACTAGTTTGTCCTCTTGGGATCGAATTCAATGTCGCTTCGCGTCGGCATTTCGGTCCTCTCTTGTGAAGGAGATGCCTCTACGTTTTTCTTTTGTTCTTTGAGCCCCTCAAGATCCAACAAAGGCAGCTTTGAACAGGTACGGTAGCTACAGTATAGTCGACCGAGAGAGCCGTATGTCCAAGTTGCAGTCCGCTCGAAACATCGAAACGACCGATTCTTGTCCGACTTTCTATTATTCATCAGCGTGAAAATCGGTCTACGCTCTTCATGCTTCCAATTAGAGACCGGAAAAAGCAACTTTCGCGCCACAGGGGACACGAGTACAAACTCGTTATCAAAAAACTGTAATTCATATCTCGCTTCGTCCTGAGGCTATTTTGCTGAAATTTGGGATGTGCGGGGATGTCAGTCTTATGAACTAATCTGCCAAGTTTGATCATCATAACCCTAGGACGAAGCGAGATATGAATTACAGTTTTTGATAACGAGTTTGTACGCTTGTCCCTGTGGCGCGAAAATTGCTTTTTTCCGGTCTCTACTTCCAATATGGAACTCGGTTTTTGTCTTTCTTGCTATTATTTTTAAAAAATCGGCCACTCTTTCCCCTGCTCTCAATGTGGAAATTGGTTTCTCATTATGGGATTCGGCCGTTTCGCTGTCTCAAGTGGACTGCGATCGGACAAACGGCTCTCGGCCGACTACAACATCTATCCGAATCTATTATCACAGCAGGTTAACCCTTTATTGATGGGCTCTTGGGGGCGTGGCATCACAAAAGTGTACATTTTTTCGCTGGTTCTCAACATTTTTGGCTGATTTTTCGCACAGCCATAGTTATGACCGACGCGCATAGCGTGATTTATTTTGCTAAGCCGCAATCGGAACACTCATTGAGTTCTACCCAGTTTTCTATTCTTCCCTTGTTAAACGTATAATTTTATATACAATATTATTTAGTATTTAGTTCTTTTAGTTTTTTTTATACAAAACTATAAACAATTTTTAGCTAGTTCTGAATATTTCTGCTCGTTTTTCTGCACACATGTTGGTCTCACCACAGCGCATAGCGTGATTATTTTTTCTAAGCTCGGTTCTCAATATTTACCAAGTTATGGCTCTTTGAAAATATTGGCAAAGTGCCAAGACTCCGCCCCCAAGGCCCCTCTCACCCGCTGTGATTATTTCCATTTTCTGATTTTGACATCGAATGACACTTTATTCATATTAGGGTACTGTTAAAGATGAAGTACAGTATGCTCAGGTTCTGCTTTCTCTACGACAACTAATAAGCAGCTGAGAGACGACCAGCAAACAAACGAGCGGCCAACGGATTCATATGTTCATCGGAACGAAGTCTCGTGCAAAGTGGACTGTCGATTTGCACGGGTGCAGTTTTTTACTCATTTCAGTTTGCACTGGGTCCGTGCTTGCACCGAGTGGGTAAGCACGGAGAATGTAGAGACGAGATAATCGCAACTTTTTGCGCCAAAGGGAAATGAGTGCAAACTCGTTTCCGAAAAACTGTAATTCATATCTCGCTTCGTCCTGAGGCTATGATGCTGAAATTTGAAGTGTTCGGTGATATCAGTCTCATGAATTATTCTACCAAGTTTGACGGTAACAGCCCCAGGACAAAGCGAGATATGAATTACAGTTTTTCGAAAACGAGTTTGTACTTATGTCTGGGAGGTGCAGAGAGTTGCGGTTATCTCGTCTCTAGGAGAATGGGTCAGCACGCGAATTACCCGCGAATCACCTAGTTGATCATAACTCTGCTACAAATGGTCAGATCGAGTTGAGAAAAATACTGGAGTGTAGAGCTCAACGAGATCTTCAACTTCGTGTCTGCAGTGAAAATGGTTCAAACGGTCACAAAAACACGCAGAATGACGTGAATAGGCCCTTGAAATCTTTCCATGCGGAGAGCACTCCTCAATACATCAGAGAAATATTTTTTCTCTAATTTTTTTACAAAAAATGAACAAGTGAGGCCGAATTTGCGGGTAATTCGTGGGTAATGGGAGATGGAACCATGTAATATACCCATGTACTTTTCTTGCTAAACAGTTTTACCTCGGATCGAAGTGCAGAGCACGGTGCATTCTTGTCGACTTCTAGGTGAACCTGGGGTGAATCGACACAGTCTAGTGTAAAGTCATGCGTCACGTTGAATACAGTAATTTACTCAAATCACCGTTTTACTGTTCATCCGATCTCTCTCATTTGAAAGTTTTCGTTTCTCAGGCGTACGATACCTGGACTAGAGATTCTAAGAAGGGACTCATGCAGCCAGAAGACATGAAAGGTGCCGTTTTCTTTGAAGATGGTTCATCTGATAGTTTGAAAGATTCTGAGGCGAGATTTTTCACCGAAACATGATTCGTTTGGTTATAAGTTCTCATCAACCAAAAAATGAAATACTATGAGACGTAGGACAACGTTCTCCTAGCTTTTCACACGTGGAAATATAGATTTTCCAAGACTCGATGAATACTCTTTCGGTTAAATTTCTGTTGTTGATCTAGCCAATGTTCAAGTTTTCGCGTAACGAATGTTCTTGAAGAATGCGCGTTTCCTAAGATCCTAAGAGAAGAACATTCGAAAAAATTCAAAACTTGAAGAAGAAATGCATTTAAGGCCTCTCATCTTCGGCTTTTCGGCGTCCTCGTTCGCTGCCGTCAAAGTTTCGCTTGGTGACGGCGCCGATGTCTACAGTAGTGAGAGGCTTCCCCTTGGGCTGGCGCCAGCGATCGTTGCAGCTACAATACCTGCGTTTTTCACGTTAGTATGTGATTGGTTTTGTTTAATCCAATCGTGAGTGCTGAAACTGAGAACGTTTTCTCAGAACGATGAAGAACAAATAAGCGAAATGCAAAGGGCTGATTGTGTGTGAAAGAAAGAGAGAAAGAAAGAAAGAGAGAGAGAGAGAAAGAGAGAGAGAGAGAGAGAGAGAGAAATAGAGGGGCGTGGAGAGGAGAGAGAGAGAGAGCGAGAGTGGGGACATATTGAGGAATGAGAGAGGTTCCAGGTTTGAAAAGCGCTACACGTCCTAAATACGTGACTAGCATATCATGGAACGTGGTAATACATTTGGAATTCTGAAGAACAAAAGATCAGGAGAGAACACTCACTAGGGAAGTGTCTTTGGTGTAACTGAGATTGAGAGTAGTGACCTATATTTTCTGAAAGCCTTTGTTCTCAGGATCTCAAAAATGTATCGGTTAGGTGCTCAGGGGCCTTCTGAGTATTTTTTATCGATTTTTAAAAATTCGGCTTTTTCAACACGGAAAAGAACGAAAATGCACTGTTTCAACCTTGAATTCGACGTGAGAATGACTGGTACAATTACAGTTTTTCTCTCGCCCCAGATTTGGGAAGTGGAGGTTGTGAGTTCGACCCCCGTTACCGTGTTTCATTTTTTTGCAGTTTTCCTCTGGATAATACTTTTTTTGTTTCGATGTCTGATTTTTGATGTTCTCTCATCGGGCGTCGTGAAGAAGACTCTCGGAAACTCGCGGCGTATGCACGTTTCCTTATGAAACTTGCTCACGATTGATGAAAACATTTATGATAACTTGTTGAACAATAATTTTCGGAGAAATGAGAACCGAGAACCTCACAACTTTCGAAACTCTCAAACTGAGACCGTATTCGGAACTGCCAGATGGAGACGGCGAGGGAACATTATGTCCGAGTCGTTAAAATTTCGGCATCGCGAATGCCAAGAAAGGAAAACCTACAGGAAAACTGCAAAATATAAAACACGGTAACGGGGGTCGAACTCACAACCTGCACTTCCCAACTCTGGGTACTTGCCACTATACCAACTATCCATGTCTTTCATGAAGAGAAAAACTGTAATTGTACCAGTCATTCTCACGTCGAATTCAAGGCTGAAACACAGTGCATTTTCGGGCTCTATTCGGTTATCCCGGACCATAAAGATTATCCCGGACCATAAAGATTATCCCGGACCATAAAGATTATCCCGGACCTTAAAAATTATCCCGGACCATAAAATTGAAAAAAAAACTTTTTTTCACTTTTTGCTGAAAAACATTCGTATTAACCCCAAAACACTCGAAAACAGATTTTCACACTCGGGTGAAGGAAATATCGAACCGGGGTAATTCTTGCCTGCTGAATCCGAATCTGCTATCTATTTCCATCATAAATTTTTCATAACTGTACAAAAATTTAATGTCAGGTTCGTATTTCATGAATTTCTAACTAAAATGTCTACACATTGAACCACTCTCATAACAACCACTGGAGTCCAAAGTTGCTATTTCTGGCTTCAAAAAACATCCTCTGAGATAAACGTTCACACCAGCTTATGTTGGCCTTCATTTTTTCTAAGGTCCGGGATAACCGAAAAGATTTTTTTCTCTTCTCGAACGATTCAACCGGTAGAAAACAGCTGATGTTGAGAGAATCGTATCTCTCGAATTCGAGTTTACTGGTCTTTCACATCGAAACGCTACGAAGATGTCGGATTCCGGATTTCATCCAGTGTTCACAGGCTAAGGTGGATCTTCACTTTTTCTATGGTCTGGGATAACCGAAAAGATTTTTTCTTTCTTCGAGTGATTCAGCAGGTAGGAAACAGCTGATGTTGAGGGAATCGTATCTCTTGAATTCGAAATCACTGGTCGTTCACATCGAAACGCTACGAAGATGTCGGATTCCGGATTTCATCCAGTATTCACCGGCTTGGGTGGACCTTCACTTTTTCGAAGGTCCGGGATAACCGGAAAGATTTTTTCTTTCTTCGAGTGATTCAGCAGGTAGGAAACAGCTGATGTTGAGGGAATCGTATCTCTTGAATTCGAATTTACTGTTCGTTCACATCGAAACGCTACGAAGATGTCGGATTCCAGATTTCATCCAGTGTTCACCGGCTTAGGTGGACCTTCACTTTTTCTAAGGTCCGGGATAACCGAAAAGATTTTTTTATCCTTCGAGTGATTCAGCAGGTAGGAAACAACTGATGTTGTGTGTCGTATTCAGCGACTCAAGTCGATCTTTAATTTTTCCAAGGTCCGGGATAACCGAAGAGGTTTTTTCCTTTCTTCGAACGGTTCAACCGATAGGAAACAGCTCATGTTGAATGAATCGTATATATCCTATGTACCATGACACTGAATTTGATCTTATCAGTAGAGACCGTAAAAACGCAATTTTTCGCGCCATAGGGACATGAGTGCAAACTCGTTTTCGAAAACTGTAATTCATATCTTGGTCCGTCCTGAGGCTATAAATCTGAAATTCGGGATGTGCGGTAATATCAGTATTATGAATCAATCTACCAAGTTTGACGATAATAGCCCCAGGACGAAGCGAGATATGAATTACAGTTTTCTGAAAACGAGTTTGCACTCATGTCCCAGTGGCGCAAAAATTGCTTTTCTACGGTCTCTACTTATCAGTCAGATACATTTGGTATAGTGGGGAATGTTGTTACGTTCTTGGGATGGTAGATCTCGTCTCGCGGTGACCTTATCTGAGCAACCCCTGTGTCTACTGCAACATGGAGTGATACGAATGAGAAGATAGATTAGGCGTTTCGATGTGAACGACCAGTAAACTCGAATTCAAGAGATACGATTCTCTCAACATCAGCTGTTTTCTACCGGTTGAATCGTTCGAGAAGAGAAAAAAATCTTTTCGGTTATCCCGGACCTTCAAAAAAGTGAAGGCCAACATAAGCTGGTGTGAACGTTTATCTCAGAGGATGTTTTTTTTTTGAAGCCAGAAATAGCAACTTTGGACTCCAGTGGTTGTTATGAGAGTGGTTCAATGTGTAGACATTTTAGTTAGAAATTCATGAAATACGTACCTGACATTAAATTTTTGTACAGTTATGAAAAATTCATGATGGGAATAGATAGCAGATTCGGATTCAGCAGGCAAGAATTACCCTGGTTCGATATTTCCTACACCCGAGTGTGAAAATCTGTTTTCGAGTGTTTTGGGGTCAATACGAATGTTTTTCAACAAAAAGTAAAAAAACTTTTTCCCAATTTTATGGTCCAGGATAATTTTTAAAGTCCGGGATAATCTTTATGGTCCGGGATAATCTTTATGGTCCGGGATAATCTTTATGGTCCGGGATAATCTTTATGGTCCGGGATAACCGAATAGAGCCCATTTTCGACCTTTTTCGTGTTGAAAAAGGCGAATTTTCAAAAATCGATAGAAAATACTTAGAGGGCCCCTTAGCACCTAAGCGATACGTTTTTGAGATCCTGAAAACAAGGGCTTTCAGAAAATATAGGTCACTACTCTCAATCTCAGTTACACCAAAGACACTTCCCTAGTCAGAAAAATCATGATTTTCAAGATACGACACGAAGCAATTGCTCACGGAAGACTGAAGAACTTGATCGAAAAAATGGATTGAGCGTTGAAAGATTCAAAATATCAAGTAATTTCAAGATCGCATCGAATATTGTCGTAGAAGTTCCACCACGATTGTCGATTGCTTGGTGGCTTTTCTGTTTTTGTTGCTCCACCTATTTTGGTCGGCACTACTTTCTAGCTATGCAAAGCACTTGTCCCGTTGGAGGGATATCGTTTTCCGTAAGGCCAACCGGAGTGACCGATATCCGTGCAAAAGTCGATTGAGATTAGACATACGGATACGGTCACTTACAGATAACTGAATATGTTCGTCTTCTCAACACCCCCGCGATGCGAAAATCGCGGTGGACTGCCTCGGACGGCGCACGAGAACTTTAATATTCTCGAAAACTTCACAAATTTCGTGTTTTCATGAGTTTTCGTTGTGTGTTTTCTTGTTTACACTCTCAACAGAAATGCAGCTCGATCTGTAAAGTTGCCGGAAAGACGCCGGGATGTCACACTCGCCTACATACACGCAAGGCCGGATGATTTTCAAGGCACCGCAATAACAGCTTTCCATTGTGTGCATTGGTTGGGAGATGGAGCGCAAACTTGTCCTCTGCACTGCTCCTGTGGCCTCTTGTTGCTGATGATCGTTGCGAGAGAGTTCAGGCTCTCTCACATACGTGAAGCCTCAATAGGCAATCTGCAGAATAGTGGATGAGTCTGTCCCCCAACTCGCAACCTACACACAAGTGTTAGCTGTTAGATTGCGCATTCAAGAAGTGGAGGAGCCACTCAATTGCTCACATGGATCTAGATTTCACGTAACCTGTAAATACACAGAACCAAGAAGTGCGGAACCGTGAGTTTCGCTGACTCAGTTTTCGCGTATTTCCATCAGTTTCCATATCGCGTTTTCTCGTTTATTAGTAATTGAGAGTTTTCTAACTCTCGAAATTTTTCAATTTTTTATGAGTTTTCGTTGTGTGTTTTCTTGTTTAAACTCTCAACAGAACTGCAGCTCGATCTGTGAAGTTGTCGGAAAGACGCCGGGATGTCACACTCGCCTACATAAACGCAAGGCCGGATGAACTTCAAGGCACCGCAATAACAGCTTTCCATTGTGTGCATTGGTTGGGAGATGGAGCGCAAACTTGTCCTCTGCACTGCTCCTGTGGCCTCTTGTTGCTGATGATCGTTGCGAGAGAGTTCAGGCTCTCTCACATACGTGAAGCCTCAATAGGCAATCTGCAGAATAGTGGATGAGTCTGTCCCCCAACTCGCAACCAACACTCAAGTGTTAGCTGTTAGATTGCGCATTCAAGAAGTGGAGGAGCCACTCAGTTGCTCACATGGATCTAGACTTTACGTAACCTGTAAATACACAGAACCAAGAAGTGCGAAACCGTGAGTTCCGCTGACTCAATTTTCACGTATTTTCATCAGTTCCCATATCGCGTTTTCTCGTTTATTGGTAATTGAGAGTTTTCTAACTCTCAAAATTTTTCAATTTTTTATGAGTTCTCGTTGTGTGTTTTCTTGTTTACACTCTCAACAGAACTGCAGCTCGATCTGTAAAGTTGTCGGAAAGACGCCGGGATGTCACACTCGCCTACATAAACGCAAGGCCGGATCAACTTCAAGGCACCGCAATAACAGCTTTCCATTGTGTGCATTGGTTGGGAGATGGAGCGCAAACTTGTCCTCTTCACTGCTCCTGTGGCCTCTTGTTGCTGATGATCGTTGCGAGAGAGTTCAGGCTCTCTCACATACGTGAAGCCTCAATAGGCAATCTGCAGAATAGTGGATGAGTCTGTCCCCCAACTCGCAGCCTACACACAAGTGTTAGCTGTTAGATTGCGCATTTAAGAAGTGGAGGAGCCACTCAATTGCTCACATGGATCTAGATTTCACGTAACCTGTAAATACACAGAACCAAGAAGTGCGGAACCGTGAGTTCCGCTGACTCAACTTTCCCGTATTTCCATCAGTTTCCATATCGCGTTTTCTTGTTTATTAGTAATTGAGAGTTTTCTAACTCTCGAAATTTTTCAATTTTTTATGAGTTTTCGTTGTGGGTTTTCTTGTTTACACTCTCAACAGAACTGCAGCTCGATCTGTAAAGTTGTCGGAAAGACGCCGGGATGTCACACTCGCCTACATAAACGCAAGGCCGGATCAACTTCAAGGCACCGCAATAACAGCTTTCCATTGTGTGCATTGGTTGGGAGATGGAGCGCAAACTTGTCCTCTGCACTGCTCCTGTGGCCTCTTGTTGCTGATGATCGTTGCGAGAGAGTTCAGGCTCTCTCACATACGTGAAGCCTCAATAGGCAATCTGCAGAATAGTGGATGAGTCTGTCCCCCAACTCGCAACCAACACTCAAGTGTTAGCTGTTAGATTGCGCATTCAAGAAGTGGAGGAGCCACTCAATTGCTCACATGGATCTAGACTTTACGTAACCTGTAAATACACAGAAAAAAGAAGTGCGAAACCGTGAGTTCCGCTGACTCAATTTTCACGTATTTTCATCAGTTCCCATATCGCGTTTTCTCGTTTATTGGTAATTGAGAGTTTTCTAACTCTCAAAATTTTTCAATTTTTCATGAGTTCTCGTTGTGTGTTTTCTTGTTTACACTCTCAACAGAACTGCAGCTCGATCTGTAAAGTTGTCGGAAAGACGCCGGGATGTCACACTCGCCTACATAAACGCAAGGCCGGATCAACTTCAAGGCACCGCAATAACAGCTTTCCATTGTGTGCATTGGTTGGGAGATGGAGCGCAAACTTGTCCTCTTCACTGCTCCTGTGGTCTCTTGTTGCTGATGATCGTTGCGAGAGAGTTCAGGCTCTCTCACATACGTGAAGCCTCAATAGGCAATCTGCAGAATAGTGGATGAGTCTGTCCCCCAACTCGCAACCTACACACAAGTGTTAGCTGTTAGATTGCGCATTTAAGAAGTGGAGGAGCCACTCAATTGCTCACATGGATCTAGATTTCACGTAACCTGTAAATACACAGAACCAAGAAGTGCGGAACCGTGAGTTCCGCTGACTCAGTTTTTGCGTATTTCCATCAGTTTCCATATCGCGTTTTCTCGTTTATTAGTAATTGAGAGTTTTCTAACTCTCGAAATTTTTCAATTTTTTATGAGTTTTCGTTGTGGGTTTTCTTGTTTACACTCTCAACAGAACTGCAGCTCGATCTGTAAAGTTGTCGGAAAGACGCCGGGATGTCACACTCGCCTACATACACGCAAGGCCGGATCAACTTCAAGGCACCGCAATAACAGCTTTCCATTGTGTGCATTGGTTGGGAGATGGAGCACAAACTTGTCCTCTGCACTGCTCCTGTGGCCTCTTGTTGCTGATGATCGTTGCGAGAGAGTTCAGGCTCTCTCACATACGTGAAGCCTCAATAGGCAATCTGCAGAATAGTGGATGAGTCTGTCCCCCAACTCGCAACCTACACACAAGTGTTAGCTGTTAGATTGCGCATTTAAGAAGTGGAGGAGCCACTCAATTGCTCACATGGATCTAGATTTCACGTAACCTGTAAATACACAGAATCAAGAAGTGCGGAATCGTTAGTTCCGCTGACTCAATTTTCCCGTATTTCCATCAGTTTCCATATCGCGTTCTCTCGTTTATTAGTAATTGAGAGTTTTCTAACTCTCGAAATTTTTCAATTTTTTATGAGTTTTCGTTGTGGGTTTTCTTGTTTACACTCTCAACAGAACTGCAGCTCGATCTGTAAAGTTGTCGGAAAGACGCCGGGATGTCACACTCGCCTACATACACGCAAGGCCGGATCAACTTCAAGGCACCGCAATAACAGCTTTCCATTGTGTGCATTGGTTGGGAGATGGAGCACAAACTTGTCCTCTGCACTGCTCCTGTGGCCTCTTGTTGCTGATGATCGTTGCGAGAGAGTTCAGGCTCTCTCACATACGTGAAGCCTCAATAGGCAATCTGCAGAATAGTGGATGAGTCTGTCCCCCAACTCGCAACCAACACTCAAGTGTTAGCTGTTAGATTGCGCATTCAAGAAGTGGAGGAGCCACTCAATTGCTCACATGGATCTAGACTTTACGTAACCTGTAAATACACAGAACCAAGAAGTGCGAAACCGTGAGTTCCGCTGACTCAATTTTCACGTATTTTCATCAGTTCCCATATCGCGTTTTCTCGTTTATTGGTAATTGAGAGTTTTCTAACTCTCAAAATTTTTCAATTTTTTATGAGTTCTCGTTGTGTGTTTTCTTGTTTACACTCTCAACAGAACTGCAGCTCGATCTGTAAAGTTGTCGGAAAGACGCCGGGATGTCACACTCGCCTACATAAACGCAAGGCCGGATCAACTTCAAGGCACCGCAATAACAGCTTTCCATTGTGTGCATTGGTTGGGAGATGGAGCGCAAACTTGTCCTCTTCACTGCTCCTGTGGCCTCTTGTTGCTGATGATCGTTGCGAGAGAGTTCAGGCTCTCTCACATACGTGAAGCCTCAATAGGCAATCTGCAGAATAGTGGATGAGTCTGTCCCCCAACTCGCAACCTACACACAAGTGTTAGCTGTTAGATTGCGCATTTAAGAAGTGGAGGAGCCACTCAATTGCTTACATGGATCTAGATTTCACGTAACCTGTAAATACACAGAACCAAGAAGTGCGGAACCGTGAGTTCCGCTGACTCAGTTTTTGCGTATTTCCATCAGTTTCCATATCGCGTTTTCTCGTTTATTAGTAATTGAGAGTTTTCTAACTCTCGAAATTTTTCAATTTTTTATGAGTTTTCGTTGTGGGTTTTCTTGTTTACACTCTCAACAGAACTGCAGCTCGATCTGTAAAGTTGTCGGAAAGACGCCGGGATGTCACACTCGCCTACATACACGCAAGGCCGGATCAACTTCAGTGCGGAACCGTGAGTTCCGCTGACTCAGTTTTTGCGTATTTCCATCAGTTTCCATATCGCGTTTTCTCGTTTATTAGTAATTGAGAGTTTTCTAACTCTCGAAATTTTTCAATTTTTTATGAGTTTTCGTTGTGGGTTTTCTTGTTTACACTCTCAACAGAACTGCAGCTCGATCTGTAAAGTTGTCGGAAAGACGCCGGGATGTCACACTCGCCTACATACACGCAAGGCCGGATCAACTTCAAGGCACCGCAATAACAGCTTTCCATTGTGTGCATTGGTTGGGAGATGGAGCACAAACTTGTCCTCTGCACTGCTCCTGTGGCCTCTTGTTGCTGATGATCGTTGCGAGAGAGTTCAGGCTCTCTCACATACGTGAAGCCTCAATAGGCAATCTGCAGAATAGTGGATGAGTCTGTCCCCCAACTCGCAACCTACACACAAGTGTTAGCTGTTAGATTGCGCATTTAAGAAGTGGAGGAGCCACTCAATTGCTCACATGGATCTAGATTTCACGTAACCTGTAAATACACAGAATCAAGAAGTGCGGAATCGTTAGTTCCGCTGACTCAATTTTCCCGTATTTCCATCAGTTTCCATATCGCGTTTTCTCGTTTATTAGTAATTGAGAGTTTTCTAACTCTCGAAATTTTTCAATTTTTTATGAGTTTTCGTTGTGGGTTTTCTTGTTTACACTCTCAACAGAACTGCAGCTCGATCTGTAAAGTTGTCGGAAAGACGCCGGGATGTCACACTCGCCTACATACACGCAAGGCCGGATCAACTTCAAGGCACCGCAATAACAGCTTTCCATTGTGTGCATTGGTTGGGAGATGGAGCACAAACTTGTCCTCTGCACTGCTCCTGTGGCCTCTTGTTGCTGATGATCGTTGCGAGAGAGTTCAGGCTCTCTCACATACGTGAAGCCTCAATAGGCAATCTGCAGAATAGTGGATGAGTCTGTCCCCCAACTCGCAACCTACACACAAGTGTTAGCTGTTAGATTGCGCATTTAAGAAGTGGAGGAGCCACTCAATTGCTTACATGGATCTAGATTTCACGTAACCTGTAAATACACAGAACCAAGAAGTGCGGAACCGTGAGTTCCGCTGACTCAACTTTCCCGTATTTCCATCAGTTTCCATATCGCGTTTTCTCGTTTATTAGTAATTGAGAGTTTTCTAACTCTCGAAATTTTTCAATTTTTTATGAGTTTTCGTTGTGGGTTTTCTTGTTTACACTCTCAACAGAACTGCAGCTCGATCTGTAAAGTTGTCGGAAAGACGCCGGGATGTCACACTCGCCTACATACACGCAAGGCCGGATCAACTTCAAGGCACCGCAATAACAGCTTTCCATTGTGTGCATTGGTTGGGAGATGGAGCGCAAACTTGTCCTCTTCACTGCTCCTGTGGCCTCTTGTTGCTGATGATCGTTGCGAGAGAGTTCAGGCTCTCTCACATACGTGAAGCCTCAATAGGCAATCTGCAGAATAGTGGATGAGTCTGTCCCCCAACTCGCAACCTACACACAAGTGTTAGCTGTTAGATTGCGCATTTAAGAAGTGGAGGAGCCACTCAATTGCTTACATGGATCTAGATTTCACGTAACCTGTAAATACACAGAACCAAGAAGTGCGGAACCGTGAGTTCCGCTGACTCAGTTTTTGCGTATTTCCATCAGCTTCCATATCGCGTTTTCTCGTTTATTAGTAATTGAGAGTTTTCTAACTCTCGAAATTTTTCAATTTTTTATGAGTTTTCGTTGTGGTTTTCTTGTTTACACTCTCAACAGAACTGCAGCTCGATCTGTAAAGTTGTCGGAAAGACGCCGGGATGTCACACTCGCCTACATACACGCAAGGCCGGATCAACTTCAGTGCGGAACCGTGAGTTCCGCTGACTCAGTTTTTGCGTATTTCCATCAGTTTCCATATCGCGTTTTCTCGTTTATTAGTAATTGAGAGTTTTCTAACTCTCGAAATTTTTCAATTTTTTATGAGTTTTCGTTGTGGGTTTTCTTGTTTACACTCTCAACAGAACTGCAGCTCGATCTGTAAAGTTGTCGGAAAGACGCCGGGATGTCACACTCGCCTACATACACGCAAGGCCGGATCAACTTCAAGGCACCGCAATAACAGCTTTCCATTGTGTGCATTGGTTGGGAGATGGAGCACAAACTTGTCCTCTGCACTGCTCCTGTGGCCTCTTGTTGCTGATGATCGTTGCGAGAGAGTTCAGGCTCTCTCACATACGTGAAGCCTCAATAGGCAATCTGCAGAATAGTGGATGAGTCTGTCCCCCAACTCGCAACCTACACACAAGTGTTAGCTGTTAGATTGCGCATTTAAGAAGTGGAGGAGCCACTCAATTGCTCACATGGATCTAGATTTCACGTAACCTGTAAATACACAGAATCAAGAAGTGCGGAATCGTTAGTTCCGCTGACTCAATTTTCCCGTATTTCCATCAGTTTCCATATCGCGTTTTCTCGTTTATTAGTAATTGAGAGTTTTCTAACTCTCGAAATTTTTCAATTTTTTATGAGTTTTCGTTGTGGGTTTTCTTGTTTACACTCTCAACAGAACTGCAGCTCGATCTGTAAAGTTGTCGGAAAGACGCCGGGATGTCACACTCGCCTACATACACGCAAGGCCGGATCAACTTCAAGGCACCGCAATAACAGCTTTCCATTGTGTGCATTGGTTGGGAGATGGAGCACAAACTTGTCCTCTGCACTGCTCCTGTGGCCTCTTGTTGCTGATGATCGTTGCGAGAGAGTTCAGGCTCTCTCACATACGTGAAGCCTCAATAGGCAATCTGCAGAATAGTGGATGAGTCTGTCCCCCAACTCGCAACCAACACTCAAGTGTTAGCTGTTAGATTGCGCATTCAAGAAGTGGAGGAGCCACTCAATTGCTCACATGGATCTAGACTTTACGTAACCTGTAAATACACAGAACCAAGAAGTGCGGAACCGTGAGTTTCGCTGACTCAATTTTCACGTATTTTCATCAGTTCCCATATCGCGTTTTCTCGTTTATTGGTAATTGAGAGTTTTCTAACTCTCAAAATTTTTCAATTTTTTATGAGTTCTCGTTGTGTGTTTTCTTGTTTACACTCTCAACAGAACTGCAGCTCGATCTGTAAAGTTGTCGGAAAGACGCCGGGATGTCACACTCGCCTACATAAACGCAAGGCCGGATCAACTTCAAGGCACCGCAATAACAGCTTTCCATTGTGTGCATTGGTTGGGAGATGGAGCGCAAACTTGTCCTCTTCACTGCTCCTGTGGCCTCTTGTTGCTGATGATCGTTGCGAGAGAGTTCAGGCTCTCTCACATACGTGAAGCCTCAATAGGAAATCTGCAGAATAGTGGATGAGTCTGTCCCCCAACTCGCAACCTACACACAAGTGTTAGCTGTTAGATTGCGCATTTAAGAAGTGGAGGAGCCACTCAATTGCTTACATGGATCTAGATTTCACGTAACCTGTAAATACACAGAACCAAGAAGTGCGGAACCGTGAGTTCCGCTGACTCAACTTTCCCGTATTTCCATCAGTTTCCATATCGCGTTTTCTCGTTTATTAGTAATTGAGAGTTTTCTAACTCTCGAAATTTTTCAATTTTTTATGAGTTTTCGTTGTGGGTTTTCTTGTTTACACTCTCAACAGAACTGCAGCTCGATCTGTAAAGTTGTCGGAAAGACGCCGGGATGTCACACTCGCCTACATACACGCAAGGCCGGATCAACTTCAAGGCACCGCAATAACAGCTTTCCATTGTGTGCATTGGTTGGGAGATGGAGCGCAAACTTGTCCTCTGCACTGCTCCTGTGGCCTCTTGTTGCTGATGATCGTTGCGAGAGAGTTCAGGCTCTCTCACATACGTGAAGCCTCAATAGGCAATCTGCAGAATAGTGGATGAGTCTGTCCCCCAACTCGCAACCAACACTCAAGTGTTAGCTGTTAGATTGCGCATTCAAGAAGTGGAGGAGCCACTCAATTGCTCACATGGATCTAGACTTTACGTAACCTGTAAATACACAGAACCAAGAAGTGCGAAACCGTGAGTTCCGCTGACTCAATTTTCACGTATTTTCATCAGTTCCCATATCGCGTTTTCTCGTTTATTGGTAATTGAGAGTTTTCTAACTCTCAAAATTTTTCAATTTTTTATGAGTTCTCGTTGTGTGTTTTCTTGTTTACACTCTCAACAGAACTGCAGCTCGATCTGTAAAGTTGTCGGAAAGACGCCGGGATGTCACACTCGCCTACATACACGCAAGGCCGGATCAACTTCAAGGCACCGCAATAACAGCTTTCCATTGTGTGCATTGGTTGGGAGATGGAGCACAAACTTGTCCTCTGCACTGCTCCTGTGGCCTCTTGTTGCTGATGATCGTTGCGAGAGAGTTCAGGCTCTCTCACATACGTGAAGCCTCAATAGGCAATCTGCAGAATAGTGGATGAGTCTGTCCCCCAACTCGCAACCAACACTCAAGTGTTAGCTGTTAGATTGCGCATTCAAGAAGTGGAGGAGCCACTCAATTGCTCACATGGATCTAGACTTTACGTAACCTGTAAATACACAGAACCAAGAAGTGCGAAACCGTGAGTTCCGCTGACTCAATTTTCACGTATTTTCATCAGTTCCCATATCGCGTTTTCTCGTTTATTGGTAATTGAGAGTTTTCTAACTCTCAAAATTTTTCAATTTTTTATGAGTTCTCGTTGTGTGTTTTCTTGTTTACACTCTCAACAGAACTGCAGCTCGATCTGTAAAGTTGTCGGAAAGACGCCGGGATGTCACACTCGCCTACATAAACGCAAGGCCGGATCAACTTCAAGGCACCGCAATAACAGCTTTCCATTGTGTGCATTGGTTGGGAGATGGAGCGCAAACTTTTCCTCTGCACTGCTCCTGTGGCCTCTTGTTGCTGATGATCGTTGCGAGAGAGTTCAGGCTCTCTCACATACGTGAAGCCTCAATAGGCAATCTGCAGAATAGTGGATGAGTCTGTCCCCCAACTCGCAACCAACACTCAAGTGTTAGCTGTTAGATTGCGCATTCAAGAAGTGGAGGAGCCACTCAATTGCTCACATGGATCTAGACTTTACGTAACCTGTAAATACACAGAACCAAGAAGTGCGAAACCGTGAGTTCCGCTGACTCAATTTTCACGTATTTTCATCAGTTCCCATATCGCGTTTTCTCGTTTATTGGTAATTGAGAGTTTTCTAACTCTCAAAATTTTTCAATTTTTTATGAGTTCTCGTTGTGTGTTTTCTTGTTTACACTCTCAACAGAACTGCAGCTCGATCTGTAAAGTTGTCGGAAAGACGCCGGGATGTCACACTCGCCTACATAAACGCAAGGCCGGATCAACTTCAAGGCACCGCAATAACAGCTTTCCATTGTGTGCATTGGTTGGGAGATGGAGCGCAAACTTTTCCTCTGCACTGCTCCTGTGGTCTCTTGTTGCTGATGATCGTTGCGAGAGAGTTCAGGCTCTCTCACATACGTGAAGCCTCAATAGGCAATCTGCAGAATAGTGGATGAGTCTGTCCCCCAACTCGCAACCAACACTCAAGTGTTAGCTGTTAGATTGCGCATTCAAGAAGTGGAGGAGCCACTCAATTGCTCACATGGATCTAGACTTTACGTAACCTGTAAATACACAGAACCAAGAAGTGCGAAACCGTGAGTTCCGCTGACTCAATTTTCACGTATTTTCATCAGTTCCCATATCGCGTTTTCTCGTTTATTGGTAATTGAGAGTTTTCTAACTCTCAAAATTTTTCAATTTTTTATGAGTTCTCGTTGTGTGTTTTCTTGTTTACACTCTCAAC
>CAVOJK010000206.1:0-13000 GCA_963695495.1 Hololepta plana | reverse complement strand
ATATAATAAGAAATAGAAATTCCCTCAGGCTTCTCTGTACACTGCTCTCTTCGCCCTCTGTGCCTGTCGACAATGTCTTCACCTACATCAAGCTACTCGAGCGCTGTGCTATAGAGCAAATTTCAGCGAAAAGCAAGAAGCTATCTTCATTGGGGTTAGTTCGGGGTTACGGTACTTCCGGTGGTTACGGTACTCTCTGTGGTTTTAGTACTCCCGGTGTTTACAGTAATCTCGGGGGTTACGGTACTTCCGGAGGTGGAAAAGAAGGTTACGATAGTTGAAAAGAGGACTCAAAAAGTTACTGTACGATATCAGGGAATGTCTCATCCTTAGAGAAGGTGACAGTAGTTTCACATCAATAGTTTCGAAGAGTCACAATTCATACAAACTGTTCTTACTCAAATTTGAGTTCCATTAGACACAATCAAGGAAAAATATAGATTGAACACATTAATGGAGAATGAGATACGAAATTACATAGTTTCGAGTGTGATCAATGAAAAATATAATTAGTTGGTCAAAATGTGTTTTGAAGGAGCATAAAATATCAGAAAATGTATTTGAAACCAATTCTTTCTCCTTCGAAGTCGCAATGTTTCAGCACTAGTCAGCGAATTTCTGCCTCGTTCCCTGGCACGTCCCCTCCCCGGTTTTCGGGCATCCCAACCACTGAAACAATGGAAAATGAGCAGTAAAATCACATTACATTTCGAAGGTGGTAATTGAAAAATTTCTTATTTACAATTGGACCCTCCCCGGTTTTTCAAAGTTTGGGAACCTTGATAGAAATACGCTGTTTCAGCTACACGCTATACCGCTTAACGGAACACTCGCACCTCGCGCGCCATGCGAGAATTTGGATTGCGCTGCATAGAGTAATCAAGCGGCTTGAAGGTTTGTTTCAGTGTATACTCAGGAAGCTAATAGACTACTGTAAGGCGAGAGAGAGTGAGGAAAACGAGAGGCGCAGAAGAGTGGCGGGGAATCACTTACTGTATGTGTTTCTCGATTTTCTCACGCCTCTTTTCAAGCGTCTCATTTGAGTCGCTTGATTTGCACGGGACGTGAATTTTTTCATGACGATATTGTATTTGATAATCATCCACATTATTCCTTTTTTGCGAAAGTGGTGGAATTTTTGCAGAAGGCCGTCCATCACTATACAGAGATTGTCTGAAGCATACTTCTGGTGAGTTTCCAGTAATGAAGGATTGAGGGAAAGGGGAGAGAAAAAGAGGTAGTAGGATCGAGCTAGAGGGAGGAGAAAGAGGATAGAGAGATAGAGCGAAAGAGAGAGGAGAGAGAGAGAGAGAGAGAGAGGGAGAGAGAGATCATCCTCCACCCCTCCAGGTGACTTCGAGCAGCCTCTGCGATCTCTGCGCATTCTGACGCTAGCACACGATCGCCTCGGCGCAGCGCGAGTCTGCGGCGCTGATCAGGTGCGTTAAAGGAGGAATCATATCACGGATTTCACGGATTTCTTAGATACGACATCACAAATTCTTTCGATCTCACACCACTTACACGAACTCTACGCCATTCTCACAGCCTCAGAATATCATTACCTTTCATCCCACGATTGTCAAATGAGACTTTCTCTAGTAGGGCTATTATTTTCTGGAATTCCCTACCAGAAGAAATAGCTTTCTTACCTAGTAAAATTTTTGGAAAATACTTGCAAAAACTAAAAACATCCATACTAGTACCTCAAACTAAAATAACTTTAGTCTGAGCCCAAAACAAAACAAAAACCGAGTTCGCCAAGCGACGGTAAACCAACGACTGCATATTATTGTAACCAACTTTGTATACTGTCTGACGCATATTTCTCCAGTTGGTTGATAAATAAATAAATAAATAAATAAATAAATATCGATCGTAATCGCTCAGCTAAACATTGTTGTGCATAACGCGAAGCGTTTTGTCATTTAGCCGAATGGGCACACCAAAGTGTAAATTCGCTGATAGGAACAATTTGGTGTGCCAATTTTCCAAATGACACAACAATGTTTAGCTAAGAGATTACGATTGGTATTATCCCTCCTTTAAACACTATCGCTAGCGCTCAGCGCTAAGCACTGCTTAGCTAACGCTAGCGCTTATTGTCAGCAGTGTATAACTACTCAGGTCGTCTGTCGGGGTGCAGTAATTTACAAAAGAGTTTGGGCGGTAGTGGGATTCGAACCATCGACGTGTGAGTGATAGACAGCGAACGTAGGCACTGCGCTATTCCGCCATGTGATATCTAGTGGGTCGAAAGTCATATAACATGAGGTGTCATTTGTCGGGGTGCAGTAACCCGATGGCGGGGTGCAGAAGTCGTTAACGACATGGTAGTTATACACTGATTGTCAGCACCTCTGCAGCCTAACGTTAGGCTAGTTGCCAGAATTGTGATCTCTATTTGCATCTTGAGGGTAGGTAGCTCATGCTGATCAAATGCGAGAGTGCTAGCGCTTATTGCTAAACTGAATGCTTCTAACACTAAGCTAACGTTACGCGTATCGTTAGCTGTGAGCCTAGCCTCCAACCTCTTTGTTAATTCTTTGTGTCTCATTCGGTACCTGAACCGAGCTCACCCGTGGCTAGGAAATGTGTATTTCGAACGAATAGAAATTAATCAGCTCTGAAATTCAGGGAACATTTCTCAAGTATGCCATCCATGAATTTGCTGCGGCTCTAAAGCAGCCCGAGGTCAAGATGTGCATGAAGGATAAGCGCACTGCCTTTGTCGCTGGTCAGTTTCATTTTTAATTCAATTATCAAAAATACCCTATGGCTCCTAGAGTACCCTATGAGTGTCGCGACTGACAAGGTACCCTGCGTACCTTGTGAGTCGCGAAATGATCTTTCAATTCGTCAAACATCTTTCGTAGCTCTGCTCAGAAACTTTTCAAGAGAGAGCTCGTTTTTTTTCGTCTGCAAGTTGCAACTGTATACGCTATGGACCAACGAGAGTCCGATTGAACAAAGTCAAAAGCATTGAGTGTTGCACGAAAGTGCAGTCTGTTTTTTTCTTTTCCTCATTTATTTTTCGATTATCATAACCTGAAAAATGAGACTGTTCTTATTATTTTAGGCAACTTCCAAGATGAAGCTTCGCGCTTGCTCTTCTGTGCCTTTGGGTATGTTTTTTTCATGTTCCATGGCTCATGGACTTTCTATCATATCTGGGAAGGTACCGTCTGAATGTAATCCCATGCTACTATTTTTTTCATTTTTTGAGGTGTATGTGAACGATTAATTAAACAGTCCGCAATTGTTAGCACTTCTTCCATGTTGAAATTGAAATTTGAAATTTTATTACTCGAACATGCCAAGTTTATTATTGTACAAAAGAAGAGACAAAACAAAACGAGACGAGAAATGTTCATTGGGAAGGGGGGATAGGAGTTTGACATATTTTTCTAGCAAGTATGTTAAACCTAAGGGCGGTGCGGATGAATGATGAAACATGTTACTACAGTGGCAACAATGTGATAATGAGCAGTTTTGGAAAACTAAATTCAATTTTTTCGATTAATAACTCTAAGTCAAAATTGGTAGCCTAGTAAGAGTTCAATTTATTTAGATTGCATTCATTCTTCATCATACTTTACCAGGCGCTATTCTAAGCGCCGGCGCCAGGAGCGCATGGAGGATGTGCATCAGACGGGCCTGGAGGCGCTAGGAACAGGTCAGGCAGTCATCGGGATTCTCTACGAAATGAATTGAGTTGAATTTATCTACTTTCTTGACGGGGGGGGAATCGACATAGTTTTCTACGGATCGGATAGTGTATAACTTCTCAGGTCGCCGACAGGCTACTGTAAGACAATAGAGAGAGAGTGGGGTAAACTATAGACCATACATGAGCATGGTCGTCCCAGGAACGTCAACGCCCATTTTCATTATCCGACTTTTGGCGTGGCAGGACCTATTTACGACTGAAATATGACCTGCCATGACCCATTTTTTCTACTCAGAGGCTCTGTCAGGACCCCTTTCAGAGAATCAGGAACGACAGTTGCCCATGTATGCTATAGACGTAGGAGCATAAAAGTGAATCAGCTGAGTTGATCAGTCTTGGCGTTGACCTGACAGTAGTTATTCACTCAAACATGCCAGGTAGTTATCAGGATAGCAGCCATCTGTAGAATAGCCGGTCAAGAGCCAGAAGTCCGTCTATCCGTGAAATAGACTACCGAGAGCCGTATACTCGTTAGTAGTTTATAGTCGGCTGACAAGGAACAAGTTTTCATTCGCCGTGGCGATCAAGTACGTGGTATACCTTTTTTGAAAGCCCTCAGGGAGCTGATCATTCTGAACTGTACTTCGGTACTTATTGTGGTGTTCAGGGGATGATACGTGTGAGAACCGTCTGATCGAGTACTTTTTCGGCAGAACAACACGAAATGCGTTTTTCTGCGCCATTTGGGAAAGTTCATCAGAGATAAAACGAATAAAAGTTCTCAACAGGCAACGAGATGGCCGAGTCTGCTCTAGCACTACTACAGCCGGCTACGATACCTGCATGGGATGATAAGGTATACGGTAGACGTTTTGTAGGCTGCAGGAGACAAGGTGTACGGTACTTATTGTGGTGTTCAAGGGATGATACGGTATACCACCTATCGTAAATACGGTTTTTCGTACGGTTCTATCAAAGGGGTAGCTGAGATACGGTAGAATTTATTGTTACTTTGTTTGTATTGCTCCCGCTAAACAGCACTTGACTCAGGGCCAGAGCGGTGCTGAGATGGTCGAGCTGGCGCAAGCGCGTTTCCCGCAGCTGCTCGAGGTGAGAACAAGGATAGGTAATGGGAATTGGAATCTCGCAAAAGAGCTGTGGTAGGTGGTGGGGCTCGAATACGCATTTGTTCATCTCAAAATTTTGATTCGAAACATATCTATCATTGAGAATTTTTCACATTTCGCCGAAGAGTCCGATCGACTGCTAAACAGCGAAAAAGTTCCTCTTTGTCCAGCCTTGAAGGCGCTTTTCCATCTGGGGAAGTGCCCTGACGAATAAGGAGAGAAAGAGAGGAAGGAGAGAGAAGATTGTTCGCAAACTGATTTCACACATTAGAAGTACTTTTGCGCTGCTTATCGTTTGATCCGGAATAGTGGCGAAAGGTAAAAATTTCTCAATAAGATTTCATCTACGGAGTGGAGCAGAAAGATAGTTCATAATTGAAATTGAAATTGCAGTGCCACTCGATTTCGCAAGGAAAAATCTGGAAAATAAAATCAAAAGTTGTCAAAGGCCAAATGTTCAATATTTTGCATCAGATTAACGCAGAGCGCAAGCGAGCCGTCGAAAAGTTTGAAGCGTGGATGAAACAGTAAGTTTTTTTTTCGATTTTTTCTGAACTGAAATGAACTATGCAACAAGACTAATCTATTGTGTTCTGAAATACGCTAGTTTGTTCACTTGTATTCAGTGGAAGCTTCCCATTTGGTGTTCTTCTGTTCACATTGCGCCCTTTTCCAGCTTGGGTATACTGTAGTTTTCGCTCATTTCTTCCGAGTCGATGAGAATTAGATACTTCATTAAACACACTGGCCAATTATTTACGAAAGTGATCCTGCAGAGAAGTTGCACGCCGTGGCGACTTTCTCTCTGATGAGTGGCTCAGTGGGAAGAGCATTGGAGATGGTGGCTGCGATGCTATATTTAATAGAGAAAAGTGAGTTTTTTCTTCGGACTTCCGGTTTTTTCTGTTTTTGGATTTCTTAAAACTCAAATTAGATTTTTTTCGAAAAAAATTATTCAATCGCTCAAGGCGATATTTGATAGATTAAAGTGAGTTTTTAGGTTTCCTTTCAATCGGTATACAGAGTTGGCCATTTTTTGCCATGCAGCGATCCCATCGCACCCACGTTGGATTGTGGGATGGGGCACTGCGGGTGTTGTATGTCCTAAATAAACACCTGAATGCCTTCTCAAGTATCACTCCGGCCAACATTTCCTTTTTTACAGCGATCCAATGCTAGACTGGCCGCGGACTGGAGCTGATTCGAGACTTCAAGCAGTCCTCTTCTATCTACAGGCACTCTTTGCGCATAAAAAGACGGATAGCTCGGAGGCTAGTATCGGGAAATCCGTGGGAAACCAAAATCCATGGGAGACCAAAATCCATGGGAAACCGAAATCTGCGGGAGACCAGAATCCGTGGAAGACCGAAATCCGCAGGTGTCCTAGACCCATGGGAGACCAAACTCTCCACGTTGGATTCCCGTAGAGGGCGAGCGGGTTTTGGTTTGTACGGATTTCTGAATATGGCCCCAGCAAAGCATTTTTTCTCTCTCTTCATTCTCCCTTTATTCGTCTTATGTCTAACTAGTCAGGCCAAGTTTTAATCCGCTTCGCTCCAAAAAATTGAAATCGAACTGTCATGTTCAGAAATCCGTAGCGACCAAAATCCGTAGGTCGAAATCCTGACGGTATACGGTAAAAAGTAATGTACGGATTTTGGTCGCTACGGATTTCTGAACATAACCAGTTGAACACACGTGTGGTTTGGCGCAACTGTTTTCATCCTATTTCATCGTGTGAGCTGATACAGGAGTGGCAGGAGGATTGGTGTATAAAATTAAAACAATTAGAAATAAAATCAAAAATAAGAGTTGAACATTTAAATCAAATGAATTCCAGGACGCCGCAGAGCCCGCTATACTCTTTTTGAGTAGTCGCATGTGCTTTTCGATTGAGGAGGAGGAGATGGGAAGAGGAGGAGGAGGAGAGGAGGCTATGGATGTAGATGGAGGAGGAGAAGGGGGCGGAGCTCTGGATGGCGATTCTAGTTTTGCGCTGTCTGAAGAGGGAGCAGAAGGTCAGTAAATAAACAACTGAAGTCGCCGCTGAACTACTGTAAGACGAGAGAGTGGAGGGAATCGAGAGACTAAGGCATTAACTGATTACACACACGCTTCTGCGTCTCTGGTTTTCACCCATTCTCTCGTCATACAGTAGTCTGTGCGGCGACCTGAGTAAACACTGCAATCCTGCAAAAGACTCTTGGTGGGTGGCGGGGCTCGAACTCGCGACGTGTGAATCATAGTTGTGCACTGCAGGCGGTAGCTCTGGCGAGCGCGAGCTGGGCCATAATCGGCTGCCATTCTCAGCTGCTCAGATGCTCTCGCATGCACTGATCAAGAAGCTTTTCCTGGTAAGTTACTAGTTTTTTCGGTTTTTATTTCAGTTTTTTTTCATTCTATTGCCCCCAATTTATCTTTCAATGGTCGGAAAACACTTTTTAGTCTTGTGCAAATTTTTTCATGACCATGTAGTTTCGTGTCTCTGAAATAGCACATGTGAACATTTTTTGCTCTCAAGGCTGGTAGTTTGTTTTTCCAATCAGTAAAGTTGATGCAGTTATAATATTCACTACTTTTTCAGTAAAAAAATTCCCGGGAACAGTGACTGAGTCAGGCGGCAGCACTCTTGTTTTCCGATATGTTCAGAAATCCGTGGCGACTGAAATCCGTACGTTACTTTCTACCGTGTGCCGCAGGATTTTGAGCGTACGGATTTTGGTTGCCACAGATTTCTGAACATATTCTTATTTTTCACATTACAGAAATACGACGAGGACCTAGCGCGTGAATTCGAGAGTTACTTCAGGTTGATACTTTTTTGTTCTCTCAATTTTGTCAGTCTGCGTCGTCTCATCAAAAAAGAAGTAAAGTTCACCGGAATCTAGAGATTTGCTCTGCCGGGGTTTACCGGTAAGGCCGGCTTCTGTGACATAAAGCCACTTGGGACTACGGCCCCCACGGTGTCCAACTCTGGCTTGGGGGCGCCCTTTTTCGGACGAATCCTACCAATTTTCCGCGCCGAAAGGATAGACGGTTTGGTTGACCAAGGACGGGATCGAACCGACGACGATTACTTGAATTGAATTAAGTTAATATTTTTTTAAAATTAAAATTCTAGGCCAGTGCGCATGACAATGATATCGTTCAATGATTATTTATTCATTTTTAAATACGTATTTATTAAAAAATAATTGAATTAAATTTAATTAATTATGTAAATTCAGGCCAGTGCGCATGGCAGTTGCTCTGTGTAGCGGGCTGCACTACTCGCCTCACTTTGATCTAGGCATTGGACTATATCAGTGTGCATCGAGGCTTGCGCGATTTTTGAGAAAGGTGCGAGGGAGAGAGAGAGAGAAAAGGAGCATACTTCAAAAGGCTTTGTCGGTTATTCCGAACATAGCTAAATACCTCACACAGCTTATTAATGAAAAACTGTCTTGGAATAATCTTGGGTTTCACTGAAAACCGTTTCAGGCGATTTTATCCTCGTCATGGGAGACCGTCTGGGATTTCCAAAAAATTTGATTCGTTCCATATATCGATCAAATTTTTCTGCTTTTCTGTTTTCAAGTCAGGAAATTGTTGATTGAAATTTTGTGTTCAGCTGCCAAAGGATGATTTGCGCCTGCGACACGATATAGAGCTAGTTCCTGCGCTGAGAGCAGAAGCCGGAGCCGCATTTCAGCGCGTTCTCGAGCTCGTCTGCGGCCGACCCGATGCCATCCAGGTATACGGTACTTTCTAGATTCCATAGTTTAGTCAATGGGTATTGTCCAGGAGTATACTGTTCTTTTAGGTTTTAGCTCTCTCGACATGGGCGAGGCGCATTTTTCATATCTCGGAAAAAAATTTTGTTCACCAAAATGAGCTTGCGTCCTGGATCTTTGTGTAGAGCCCGTAGAATTAGATTAGGAGCGAGAGCTCATTATTCTAGAAAATACAAACTTTGGGGAAAAATTTTATTCTGACAGAACGAGCTGGAATGCCAGTGGCTATCGTACTACTTTATTGGCAAGCTGAGAGGCAAGCAGGGCAAGGTTCGATTTTCACATGTTTTCCGGAGAATCGTTAAAGAAAATTATCGGTTCCTGATTAGTATTATACCTGAATAGTATTACCTAAATTGCTTTGCGAAATTGTAGTGAGAGAGAGAAAGAAAAGAATTCGAAGCAATGTCACGAAAAATAGGAGTAGGTGATGGTTATTAAAATCATATATTTGTAGGTGCTGGAAGCAGTCGAGTCACTCTACGAAGCCGCTGCGTCATTGCAAATAAATGGTATTTTTGATTGCAATCGCTTGAGGTTGAGGAAAATCAACTTGCTCAACATCCCTGCTCTTTCGAGCATCCCGAGCAGCTGAAGAGTGTTTGCGCTCTCTTGCTTGTACTGTTGAAAACATCCATCCATGAACATGAAATTTTTAAAAAAATAGTATGTCCGTTCGTACATCCACTATTCTGCTACGGAAACGCACATCAACGTTAAGAATAGTTCGATTAACGTTAGACGTTGGATATGTTCAGAAATCGACAAAAATCGAGTACGTCAAAATTCCGGCGGTATACTGTAGAAAGTAACGTACGGAGTTTGGACACTACGGATTTCTGAACATATCCTAGACGTTAGAAAAACTAAAGCAATTTTTTCACAGGCATGCAGTATCCGCCCAAAGTTGTCATCAAATCGCAAAAGTATCTAGAGCCTATCGAAGTACACTATCAGCTGCATATTCAAGTGCTAAAGTATATCGAGAAGACGTAAGTTCTCAAGGGGGCGGAGCCTGAGAGTTAAATAAACTAGGAAGGGGCGGAGTCTGTGAGTTTATTCACATGGCGAGTGGGCGGAGTCTAGAATTTCATCAGACTTGAAAGGGGCGGAGTCTGAGAGTTTCATCCACGTGAAGGGCGGAGTTATTAGAAAACTGGAGTTGGCGCGTACTTTATCCATTTTTTCCAGTCGCTCATCTTCTGATGCCCGAACTCTGACTGCTCTTCTCGGCTACGTAAAAGCGTTCCAGAAGCATGGCGTGGCGACGCGAAATTATAGCGGATTTCTTACAAAGCATCCAGGTACGGTAGCTTTTATTCATTTATTTATTTTATTTATTTATTTACCATCTGTTTACAAGAGAAAAATTACATGTTTACGAGATTGAGTCCTATTTTGCTCGATGGTTACCGTCGCCAAGCGATATCGGTTTTTTTGGTTTGTGGCGCAGATCCATAGCTTGCTGAGTTCGGTAGGAGAACGAGGGCTATAGCGAGGAAAGAGGAAAGAAGAGGCATTCATCTCTCGCAAAATATCTAGGCAGCAACATCTTGTAGCTTGCTGATTACGGTACCAGCTCATTGTCAGATGTGCTGGGTCTGTAGAATTGCTCCCTGTATCGTAGATGACAAGTGTATGATTTGGTTCTCGATCAAGGTAAAAAAGTCCATAAATCTTCAGATGTGCGTGGTACTTCATCGCACAAATCTATCGGCACTCTTGTTGATTACGGTAACCAGGCCCACTTTCAGATGTGCTCGGTACTGTAGAATATTTGCTGTCTGAGGCTTCTGTCTATGCGCAGAAGCGATGCGTGAAGGAGGAGGAGGATGAAGAAATAATGGTCAGTTTTGACAGAAGCTATTGTTTTGTTTCTGCAGAATAGCTCTCTGACATCACTCCTCTCAATTTTAGCCTGGAGCAGCGTATTTCTATTAACGTTCCCAAACACCTGAAAAACCGGGGAGGGTCCAATTGTAAAATAGGGAAAATTTTGGAATACCATCTTCGAAATGTAAATTTACTGTCTATTTTCCATTCTTTTAGTGAATAAGATATCCGAAAACTGGGGAGGGGACGTTTCAGTTTTAACAGTAGAATGTGGTAGTCTTTAAGAGACTCGTACGACTCGCTGAGTCTTCAAGACCTATTTTTTCATCCCCCGGCCTTACCGGTGAACCCCGGCAGAGGAAATATCTGAATTCCGGTGAACTTTACCCTTTACCCTTTACCCCTTTTCAGGTTCTCGAAGAAGAGGGCAACTCACAATGTAAAGATCTGATGGCCGAGCTCACTGCTCTGTGTAAGAGAGGCTTTGAGGTCGGGCGTCATATTTATCTTCTTTGCTATAGTCGGGGGCTGAGAGAAAATGCGAGGAGGTACTGTAAAGACTTCCACTGCTTAGACTTTTTGCTTCTCTGGGTTCTCTTCTCTCTTTCCTTGTTCTCACACCCGACCGCGACGCGTGCTTACGACGCGACGCTTTGACCCAGCTCCATCTTTCCTATACCTCTGTCGCAAATGTACTGCGAAACGCTCACTCTGAAAGAATTTATTCACCTCAGAAACTCTTTTGAAACTTTTATCAGTCTTTTTTCGTCCAAATTCAAAGAGAGCTAGAGTTTATGGGTTTTGGTGAAATTCGCAGCAAGATTTGTGTATCAACTATTGATCAGTTGAACAACTTTTTGATCTTGTCTGTTTCTGAGCTTCGAGCTATAGTTTATGAACATTATTCTCATAATGTTTTTCCTCGATGCGATAAACTACTATTGTCGGGGGCTGAGGTGAAAAATTCGACACAGTTGAGCTCTCCCACTGTGTAGCGGGTGTACTCTCTGGCAAGTGTGGGGTTGAGTATGAAAATTTTACACGTGGCGAGCAAACTAGATAATCTCCTCTCTCTCTTTCTAACTCTCTCACTCT
The DNA here is from genome assembly GCA_963695495.1 of Hololepta plana. Taxonomy (NCBI): domain Eukaryota; kingdom Metazoa; phylum Arthropoda; class Insecta; order Coleoptera; family Histeridae; genus Hololepta; species Hololepta plana. The sequence continues at coordinate 1,502 of CAVOJK010000206.1, read as the reverse complement.
CCTTCTTTCTTCTTCCATTCCCGGTCTCTGCCTCCGGGTGTATCTAGCATGCTCGCCACGTGTACAAGACCAGTGGGCTATCATACTCAACCCCACGCTTGCCAGAGAGCACACCCGCTACACAGTGGGAAAGTTCAACGGTGTCAATTTTTCTACCTTAAGCCCCCGACAATACTACAACTAGAGACATCTGTTTCGGATCGGGGATTACTTTTTTATTTGGATCGACCAACTAACAGGGAACAATTTTTTAGGAAAGATGGCCTTTTCACTAATGACCTATATTTTTAAAAAGCCCTGCTCACGAGGATTCCAAAACAGTTTTCGGAAGTTGCGGAATGGCACTGGTTCCCAAGTTATGGCCGAAAAACCGTGAAATCCGTACAAAAGCATGGTTTTCGGGCATCGCCGAAAATACTATATCAGGCCTCCAAACTTCTCGAAATAGTCAATCTATACTAAATCGACTATGGGAATCGGAAAATGAAAAAATCCGACCGAAAAACTCCATTGGGAAAAACTTTTTTTTCGAGGCCTGGTTGGACGGGCATGATTTTTTGAACACATTTTTTTCGCGGAATCTCCCCATTTTTCGTACATTTTCGGAATCTCCATGGTCGACTTAGTATAAAAAGACTCTTTCATGTGTTTTGAGAGTCCGACAGAATTTTTCACAGCTCTTTGAAAACCCCGGTTTTTCACGGATTCCACGGTTTTTCGTCCATAACTTGGGAACCCGTGGCATTCCGCAACTTTTGAAAACTGTTTTGGAATCCTCTCGAGGAGGGCTTTCAGAAAATATATGTCCCTAGGGAAAATGCCATCTTTCCTGAAAATTTTTCCTTGTAAGAAGATGCATTAAAATTTCTATTTGGTGGTCAGATACATGGTATCCTTTAGACATGAAGTCACGTGTGTCTCGAATTATAGTCGGGGCTGAGAGGAAAGATGGAGCTGGGTCACAGCGGCGCGGTAAGCGTGTCGCGGTTTTGTGTGAGAATATCCTCAAAGAAGAGAGCCCAGAGAAGAAAAGTCTAAGCAGTCGAAGTCTTTACAGTACCTCGCATTTTCTCTCAGCCCCCAACTATAACATTTATCGCGTGCCACCCTAGTGCTTTGCGATGCCTAATTCGGCAATGATGCACACACAGTATATTGTTGAAGGCTGAGGTAAAAAATTCTACCCCGTTGAACTGTACCACTCTTTAGATTTTGCTTCTCTGTGTAGCAACCGCAAACCTCGAATCGGCGTGAGGCAAAGTGACACGAAATGACACTCTAATTGTACAGATACAGACACGGCTCTTTTTCTCAACGGCTCTCGTTTTTCTTACTGTAGTTTCAAAACGTATTAGAGCTAAGTGTCTGTCCTACTCGTCGACCCAGCTGACTTCCCACCGTAACACATTTGATCAATGTCGAGCGCAAAGTAAATTTGAAAAGTCGACCATGGTCATCTTTTTCACAAGCTTCACTGAAAACGTTCTAAAATGCGAATTTCG
>CAVOJK010000205.1:0-26900 GCA_963695495.1 Hololepta plana | reverse complement strand
TCACTCGTCCCTTAAAGTGGATCGACACTATGGTTTTCATAGCGGGGGATGAGTGAAGCTCGTGAGAAAACAGACGTTCGAATCCCCAACGGACAAATAAACGAACTTGTTCTGGACTTGGAACTTTCAATTACGATTTTCCATGCTCTTTCCCCGGGTTTTCATCGTTGAATATGTCTATAGGAAGAGGAAAAAACTGAAATACAGAGATTCTCTCACGAAAAACGTTTCTCGATTCCAAATGGTCAGATTTTCAGAAAAAGAAAAAAGTAGGTCTCGATCCACTTACAAATGAGATTTTGGTATCACTGGAATCGGAATTTTTTACTCTACCACATATTAAAAATCCATTTTGCACCAACAATGTTTTCCCCTCTGAACTCACAATTATATTTTTTAATCGCAGGTAAAACTTTTGAAAAGTAAATTAATATTTTCGCAAAATTATCTCTGGAAACAGCTTGAGAAAAGCATCGGAATGATATACTACAACATGCTCTATGAAAGCTTGTGAGTGGTGGAAAAAATTGAAACGTCTTCAGGTAAAATATGTAATAACTTCTTAGGTAGGAGGTTTACGAAGTTGTCAGTCCCAGAAATGTTCAGGATACCCGCAAGGAACATTCTGGTGGAGAAACTCAGCCGATTAGTTTTTTCACTCTTGCAAGACAATAGTGAATCCTTACAAAAATCGACTCATATGCTTCCACTAAAAATGCAAACATTTCAGGAATTGGAACAGTCTACTTCGTTGCTCCAGAGCTTATCATGGATCTGATTGGCATGGGTCAGTTTAAAAATTCATCATAACATTTTGTTCGGAGAGGTCCCCATTGATTAGGCTACTTTATTTTTATGGAGTTACGGGATCCAGTTGATTGATCGTGAGAGCACTTTTGTTTCCACGATGCTAACAAGTAAGATGCGTAAGATCTACCGTATTTGCCTCTAGACTGAACTTGCACCTGAGAACTAGAGAGAGTGACAAACTGGACTTGATAGAGAACGGAAGGAGTGGTGTTTTCAGGAGCTGATGCTCAAAGCGCAGCAAACACCACTGCAGCCACCTACAACGGCAGCAGCAGCAGCAGCGTCCGGTGGAGGTGCTAATTCTGGTCTTTCAAAATCTTTGAAAATATCGGAAAAGAGTGTTATTCTCCTTGTCTATGATGACGAACGCCTTAAATATCCAAACTCTGAATCGAACTATCAATCATCACTAAAGTGTAAATGTAGGCCCTTTTTTTGTAAAGTCTCTTCACCGGGCTCATAATCTATCTTGTACACACGTGAGTAGAATGCATAGGTCGTATACTCTATCTACCTTCGCAATTTTAAATGACCCGTACTCGCACATTGTAGGTCTCGGCCGCTGCCGCTGCTGCAGCACCAGCGCCAGCGGCTGGTTCGGGTTCGGCGCCAGGGCCGGCGCCAAGTCCGACCGCTGGTTCGGGGCCAGCTCCCGGACCAGGACCAGCGCCAGACCCGTCCGCTGGTGCGGCCCCGGCCGCCACCGGCAGTGCAAAAAGCGGTGGATCCCTCTGCAATAGCTATCAGTTAAATCAGGAAAAACATCGTGGACGGTACGTCGTTTTCGCTCTGCTCCAATACAACTGATCAGAAGGAATGAATCGTATTATCTTCTACGTTTGCAGTTATTGATGATTATGAAGTTATGATTATAATCTATTTTGAAATTCATGATTATGTTTTGCGTCTTCGAAGATATCTCAACAAATTTTTTTCCCAAGCTCCAACATGAGGACGTTTTTACACGCAGTAGTTATGGCTATTTTTCAACCTCGTGCGTTTGCTTCGTTCACACCAACCAGAATTGTGACATGGACAAATGTTCAAAACTGTCGGAAGGGGAAAAATTAAATAATCACAGGCAACAGTTGCAGTATGACCATTGGCAGGTAACAATATATTGAAGAGACCCCCCTGTATCTATCATTCTAGAAAGCCCCGCCCCCTTTTCTGGGAATCCCCCGCCCCTTTTAGTAGTTATTTTTTTATAGAAGAACCCTCTGAATAAGCTTCTAGCTGTCGGATGGACTCCATATACTCACTACCCTCTCTTGGAGAACTGTCATTTGTATTTTTTAATGATTGGAAGAATAAAAAATGTGTATAATGCTCTCAAGAGTTTGACTGTGGTGAACGCGAGTTGGCGGAGTGGGGTTGAGATTGATGCAAAACATAACACACTTTAAAGGATCCGGCGTGAAGAAAATGAAGTATGGCTCAAACTTTCTAGAATCACGTTCTGAACAACTTCTGATAACCAAAAATTTTTTTGGGACTACCGTATACTCAAACTGGAGTGGGGCAAAAAAACACGATTTCTGTTGTATAGCATCGGAGAAGAAAACGTGATAGTTCATATGACAGAGCTCACTTGGGCCGTCACAACGATGTGCTTACCTTCCTCGTACGAAAACTCCGATTTATGGCAACGGAAAAACCGCTCGGGTTACGGTAGCGTCACTTTTGCGCTCACCTACAGTAATCAAAGTGGTTTTTTGGTCTCTATAAAATCGGAGAGTCATTGTACGAGGTAGGTAAGCATTATCGTTGTGACGGCCCAAGTCGGCTCTATCGTCTGAACTATTACACTTTTATCCCCCAACGCTAAAACAACGGAAACCGCGTCTCAGGGTTTGGGTATACGGTAGATCAATTTGGGTGAACGGTAGACCTCCGAAGTTTTTCTGTTGGCACGAGTTCGTTGGAACAACATTCCAGATGGTATGAACCCCACTTATTTTTCTTCACGTCTTGTCCTTCAAAGATCGTGCAACCCGAACCGTTTTTTGGAAGGAAAGCAATTTCACACATGCTATGACAATGACCAGCTCGAGCCCTATCTCTCATTTAATTTTTATCGACGAACTACGCTGGGTGGATGAAAATTACCGAAGTTTTCGCTAGAGCGAAGAAAAAAGCTGTGAGATCTCTGAAAAGTGGGCAGTGCAACGGGTTTCTTGATTTGGTTTACATTAAAGGAGGTCTGAACCGAAAAAAACCGTAACTGAATGGAAAACTTCAAACGGAAGCCCTGGGAGAGAGCTACCTGATGATGTACTTTTTGTTTTTTTCGGGGGTCCAGGTTACCGTATAGAGCCCTCCGAAGTTTGAATTCCTGACCTGATAAGGCGGGAAATGAAAAAGGATCTGAGCGGACGGGGATTCGAACCAACGCTCAAAAAGCGAGCGCTGATCGGTCGTTCTACCTCTACACCACAGTGGCTGTTGGGATACTACGCTTCGTTCAATCATAGAAGATAAGAGAGAAGTATGAGAGGAAGCTGAAAAAGAAAAATGAACAGGGATGGGTTCGATCGAACGCGGGTGTGAGAGCGTTCTGGACGGACGCTCAACCACTGCGCTATCATGACTATACGTGAACTTCCCATTAGACAGTCCAAGTACAATCGTGAAATGCAATACTCTCGGGCAAATCGTTTGAGGCTCCACGGTTTGAATAACAGGGTACGCATGGTACAGAATTACAACCTGTTGTAGGGAAGCGGTTCTTCCTTGTTATGCAAGTGTGGTCAGGAGGGGGCGGAGTTTGAGGGAGAATGCACGTGAGTGGCTCAATCCTACCGTACTAGGACAGGGATTTTGCGGTGAAACACCAAACTTCGACTCGGTTTCAAAAATCCTTTAACTTGGAAAACTGTTCCGCCATGCAACGTGAGATTTTCGAAAGTTTGATTTGAGATAATCTCCACAGGGTATTGAGTAAAATTCAAAAGTATCGAGATCTGCGAAACTTGATTTGGAATTTTTCATTTTGCAAACCAAATCATGCATCTTGAGTGAATAGTATAACGCTAAATTAATGAGTGCAACATTGAAATCACTGTTGTGACTTCCAGTGAAATTGCACGAGAAAAACGCAGCCAGTGTACACCGTTGTTGCCCAAAGTTATTCCATATGGTGGAATAGAAGGGGAAAACGAAATTCGTGGGGCTCACATGCATGAATTGGTTTGAGAAATGAAAAATTCCAAATCAAGTTTCGCAGATCTCGATACTTTTGAATTTTACTCAAACACCCTGTGGAGATTATCTCAAATCAAACTTTCGAAGATCTCACGTTGCATGGCGGAACAGTTTTCCAAGCTAATGTAAACCAAATCAAGAAACCCGTTGCACTGCCCACTTTTCAGAGATCGTAGATTATTTCTCATCACAAAATCGTCGTTTATTTTACACCGTAAAGTAGATTATAGTCCCTGTATTAGTTTTTGCCCTATTTTCCATCCGAGTGGCCCATGTTAGAAGCTGGTTATCATAACTAAACGTTTTGATCCAGCTTCGCGTTGTACATACGATGTTTTTTACTCTGTGAGCGAACAAATAAAAGTAGAAGAAATGATGATGAGATTGATTTGAAAATCTCCATTTCCTCTCCTCCTCTCTCCCCTACCTCCCCCCCTCACACATTTCTTCTCTCTCTCTCTCTCTCTCTCTCTCTCTCTCTCATCTCTCCTCTCCCACGAAGCACCACCCGCATCAGCTCTTCTCTCGAAGCTTGCACTACGAGCACTTTTGCAAGTCCAAGAACAGAAGGGACGCGTTCTCAGCTATGACCATACGCTATAACCACACATTTCATACTTCGTCCAATCACTCGTTATAGTCGATCGAAAGCCGTCAGTTCGACCGAATACAGTTGAGCCAACAGAACAGCCGGATTTCATATTGGAAGCCTTGCCTGGTGTGGACTCTGTCGGACATACGGCTCTCGGTCGACTGTGAAACCCTCGTATAGGTTACGTATATTTTTCAGCGATGGCTTGTATGGCTCACATCAAAGACGAGAATCTGTTAGATGGCTGTGGCGACTCAGAGTTGATGGATCTGATCGATGTCCAGAACCCAAGTGAGCTCATTCATCGCTTCTGATGGTGCGAAATATAGTTGACATATGCCAGCTGATTAAACAAGGAGTCATGCCGATCGAATCTCTAAACAATGCACAATATTGTTCCGTTCAGCAGATTGACACTTTTGGTGTGCTCAATTTGCTAAATGACATAAACGCTACGCGTTAAAGGGTGCTTCATTTCTACTATGTTTTTGCATTCAAAAGCGACGTATGCGAAATTTCATACCAGCAAACACCACAATGTTTTTCTCTCAACCTCTCCTGGTGACAGCCTCTTCACAACAGCTGGCTCCTTCCCACCTGTCATGAGTGAGGGGGTGCCCGATCCTTTAAAGAAGTGCTGAGAACCTGGACCCCATCCGGGAATTTCATCCGGGATTCTCGAAGCGAGAGAATCCTTGCTCGCACCTTCTCCAATCGTGCGTGAGAGGAGCGCGCTGTTCTTGTGTGTTGACTAGGGTGGGCCAAACGGTTAGTCGCTAAAGCGGGTTACTGTAGAATTAGCAGAAGGGCTGGCCGTAAAGTCCCCGCTAAAAACCCGCTTTTCCTACTCTGCGGCTGCTAAAAAGCGAAAATCACTATTTGACGGAAGCCGTCTGGAAAATCTTCGAATTTAATGCTGTTTCTTCATCTTTTCTCTCTTGTCACTCATCTAATACGCTTCCGTCTTTCATAAAACATGTTAGAAATATGAGCTGCAGATCATGGGAATCTATTTTTCAATAAAATACATGTTGAATCAGAGCTCGTTCAAAAGTCTTTCACGAGGTTATGAAAAAGAATTGACAGCTTGCGCCAGCTGCTTTCTCAAAAAAAATATTTCTGCTTGACAGCCTACGCCTGTCATCTGGAGACTGGCTTGTACAGCTATTTTAGCAGTTTTCTTCAACTTTGTCATCAAATATCCCTCTATGCAGTGATTTCAACCAGAGAATGAACTCGTTGGCACAAGCAGCCATGCAAAATCTCAACTCAATATTTTTTTATGATGAATTGAAAAAATTTGCGCCGCAGATTCTGAAAATTCAGCTCGAAAAGGGGCTCTGAAGTTACAATCATGAAGCTATGCAAAATAAAGTCATATTCTTGAGTTTTGTGAAACTGAGAAAGCATGTTTGAGGCACGAGTTGATCTATTTGTTCGTCCAATCTTGCACAAATCCTTCAAATTGAATTTTTTTGATATTTCCATGATGAAGAGTATGAAAAAGTGAAATAAAATACCTTTCTTATAACAGAGAAATGAGTGTGTCCCAGCGCACTTTTAGCGGCTACTAACCGGCGCGTAACTGCTAGTTTGCCGCGGAACGCAGAAGCGGCTGCTAAAACTGCTAGTGGCTGCTAACTTGCTTAGCAATAACCGTTTGGCCCACCCTAGTGTTGACCTCTCGCACACACTCTCTCACCCTCTCCCCCCTCTCCTCATTAGCCCCACTGATCGCGTATAGCCTGTCGTGCATTTTGAGGCAAAACGGCTTGTCGCCACCCGTTCTCATGGGGCATTACGCGTACAGGAGAGCAACGTGTTTTTGTAAAATTTTTATTGAATTTTGTTCAGTAAAGCAGTTTGGTCCATTCTGATCCTGGTTTAAAACTATTTGGAACCACCTCAGAGCATTTTTTCACGTTATGGAGCTCTCAGTACTTCTTTAAGCAACAACATTGCTTAGCTGTGAGATTACGATCGATATGATTTCTCCTCTAAATCAGAAAGCGGTTTGTTCGTTTCTGTATCGTCTTGACAGCCTGTTTCAACGGACTTGTTCAGAAAACCGTAGCAACCAAAATCCGTACATTCCGACAGTATGCGGTAGAAAGTAAACGGATTTTGGTCGCTACAGATTTCTGAACATGTCCGTTTCAACGCACCAAGCTTGTTTCAGGTAGTATCACGTGCGTTGACACGCAGCAGACAAGACTGGCCATATTTGCACACATTCTGGCTCATTCAGGTCCAAGATACTTGCATGAAGTGAGCCGTATAGTAGAGTCGCATGTCCAATTGCAGTCCACTTGAGATGGTGCAACGGCCGATTCTCACATTGAGAGCAGGAGAGAGAATGAGACATACATCGGCCGTTTTGCTGTCTCAAGCGGACTACAATTAGACATACGGCTCTCGGTCGACTATGGGAATTCATCACGACACACATCTGATTCGCTCGAGCAAAAGAGCAATAAATAGAGTAGTAAAATTAGAGTATTAAATAAAGATTAATTTTTTTGGGTGAGCGAATATACGAATGAAGCATTTTCCAGGCAGGATGTTCCATACCGGGATGCGAAAAATGGCGTGCAAAGATCTTGCAAACGAAGGATATCTGCCAGTTTACTCACCAATTAACTGACCATAGTAAGTAGGGTGGCGAAAACCGATAACCGATAATCAGCTTTGTGACAATCATTTCGACAGAAAGTCAAACTGCAGACTGATTATCGATTTCTGCTTTCGCTACGGTCACTGTAGCTGACAGAGTCGGTTTTGTTTGCATTAGATTTCATTTTGAACTCTTCAATCATGCTTTTCATAAACGAGATCTGATTACCCGGTATCACTTTTCGCTACTCTAATAGTAAGTATTAAGTATATAAAAAATTAGGCAATAGAGGTAGATAAGTAGGTTATGTTCAGAAATCCGTAGCGATCAAAATATGTAGGTCGCAATCCTGATACGGTAGAAAGTAAATTACAGATTTTGATCGCCACGGATTTCTGAACATAACCGATAGATATGCTATCTAAGATAGCGAAAAGAGTTTCTTTTAAAGCAACGTTCTGTCGCGTAGTGATGTCGTTCTTTGGAGCATTGGGACATCATCGAGCATGGCGGGTGCCCCTACGGAGAATGCACTCTATGCAAAATTCACCGAAGGCCACAATCTAGCTCGAGTTCTAGATGTAAGTTGGATCAAACACACATGGTATTATTGGAAAAATTTTTCCTTGCCGACAACGTTACTATTACACGCTAAAACAACAGAATGCACATTCCGAAGTCGCGTAGTGCAAGCTCGCTCCTTAACAGTACTTTTCGCGACTTTTTGTCGCAGTGTTTACGAAAGGGGCGTGGTCGATTCCCCACCTGGGGAATCGAGCGGGGAATCAAGTCGTGAATGGCAATAAAGTCGCGGAAAGGTACTGTAAAGAGCGAGCTCGCACTACGCGACTTCGGAAAGTTCATTCTGCTCTTTAGCGTGTAGTGGTAACGCTGTCGGAAAATAAATTTTTTCCCAATAATATTTCAGAGCGATACTGTATTTGCGCCCTAGTCCCACATGCTCTGGTCCTGAAAGTCCGCTAGAATCGAGCAATTTGACACATTTTCCGCAAAATCCGTTAGATTCTCAAAGTCCCCTAGTTTTCCAATTTAACGGCGAATTCCGTCGATTCCAGCCTTGAGCGAAAAAAACCGTTAGAAATTCTGCTAAAAGTGGTTGGGAAACTAGCGGACTCTCAGTACCGGAGTGGAAAAGTACGGTATGTGAGTAGGGAGAAGCCCGCACCATCTCTAATAAAAGAGTCCCACGGAAGAGATTCCCAAGCATCCGGGCGGAAATCCATGTAGAAATCAAAACGGACATCAGACATCGCACGGAAATGTCTGTCGCGAAGACATGTCCCACGGACGTCCGGCAAACGTCCGCGTGACAAAATCGTACCTTTCATTATTTTCAAATGCCTCAGCCACCAACCATGTCGCGATGAGAATCGACCAGATTTACAAAATCATTAACGAAATTTTTGTAATTGATGACGAATATCGAAAATTTTCGATTGCGCGAAAACTATACTCTGGAGCCTTTCAACTCGTGAGTTGCAAAAAAAATAAATGCTCATCACAGGGCAGCAAATACGAAAGAGAAGCTCGTGCGCTATTCGAGAACATTGCGAGCAATCGAACGAAGAGTAAGTCAGCCCAAGATTCTTCAAGTTTGCAACGAAAAACGCTTTCCTATTTCAAATAGTCAATGACGAAGTTTGTGGACGGTATGTCGCATATCCCATCTCTGAGCTCTCGATCACGAGATCACTACGTTTCAACATAGAAGACATGCGACGGTAGGAGGGTGAGTATCGTTCATAAATCCGTAGCAATCAAAATCCGTACACCGTACATGGAGTAACGTACGAATCTCGGTCGCAACGGATATCTGAACTTCACCAGGTTAACTGTGAGATTGCGATCAGTATGACCTCTCCTTTAAAGGAGGTCTGGACCGATAAAAATCGGATCTTTGATGGAAACTTGACCCGGTAGCCCTGGAAGAGAGCTACCCGAAGATGTATATTTTATTTTTTGCGTGGATCTAGGCTACAGTATACAGCTCTCGGAAGTTTGAATTCCTGATCTATAAGGGAGGGGGAGGGCTCCTTCCAGATGGTGAGGGTCAAGCAGAGAGAGGCAGAAGGAGAGAAAGACAGGAGGGGTCCAGGACAAAATGTACGGGAGATCGTAAAAGTGGTCAAAATGTACGGGACGTTGGATTCACTTGGACAAAATGTACGGGCGATTGTAAAAAGTGGTCAAAATGTACGGGAGAAGGAGGAGGAGTTACTATCGACTGGTAAGAATTCTGACCAAGAGAATGAGTCTCGGTCGACTGACTGTTCTGTAACATTTTTATTATTCATTGGTGGGCTGACTTTTGAATCTCCACCCCACAACTCCGTGCCTTTCACTTCAAATTTTTATATAGCAGAACTTGCTCACAACATCATTCTAGATGATATGTGCCATACTTGATTTTCTTCACACGGGATCCTTTATAAAAACAAAATGATGAAACCGGCGGACACATTATGTTCATGAATTAGATTCCGGAAAACAGGAGTTCGCATGATTACAGGATTTCACTGAGTAACTCTATATTCTGAAGTAACTATTCTATATCGTTCATCTGTTCGTCTGTTTTCCCTTTCGAGGTTTCATAGTGAGTGTGCAATCGGAGTTGTGAGATGAAAACTCACAATGGCAAACAAACAAACAGACTGACGATCAGTCCGTCAATGAAGAACCAAAAGCGTTACAAAGTGCAGCCAGGTCGAATGAGTATCTTTTACTCGGCAACATTCTAACCAGTCGACAGAAGTTCCTCCTTTTCTTGTCCGTACATTTTGACCACTTATTCCCGACGACCGTACATTTTGACCACGTGCATCCAACGTCCCGTACATTTTGACCACTTTTACGATGTCCCGTACATTTTGTCCTGGACCCGACAGGATGGTACTGATGATGGGAGCTTGGCTCAGCCAGGAGGTATGAATTTCAGGTGTGAGAGAGGAGAGAAGGGGAGAGAGATAGGGCGGCCAGAGGGAAAATAGCAAGAGATGGGCAGAGAGAGGAGCTACCATAATAGGACAGGAACTTTCGTGGGGAAACTCCTAACATTGACTTGGTTCAAAAATCCTTAAAGGAAACTGGGCCTAATTTTTTATATACTCAAAGTAGGCTGGGCCCGTCTGACATGGTGACGGTTGGTATGAAGTGGTGGCGTCAGCCGTTTCACGTTCCTCTTCTCTTGACCCTTCACTACCCCTCTCTCTCCTCCTACCGAAAGCAGGGTGTACTCTTTTTCTCTCGCGCAGGAGAAGATCTTGCAAATCTGGTGGACCCAACTATGGGAGAAACACACATTTTTGTGCAGCTCTCGATGAGAGCAAGGTGATGAGCACATCAGAAACGGGGCTCAGGAAACTCGTGTCCAGCTCCCTTTAATCTGATCGAACAATCTGAGTAACTTCATGACTTCATTCAGGCGAGGCGTGGTACACGAACGGCTTCGGGAGCTCTGAAGTGGAAGAAAAAGAGCAGTCCACCATAGAGTTTTTGAAATATCTCAACTCTCCGTTTTCAGTTTCGCCTGTCCTCTCCTCTCCAATTTTTGAAGATCAGAAAATAAAACCAGAAGTAGACCAAGGTATGAGTGACAATGTGTAAGGATTTGCAAAAATTAGAGCAACAATTGAGAACATGAGAACAATTGATTCTTTATTGTGAAAAAAATTGCACAAGTGCTGCGCGTGAAGCGACTCGGTTATCCGTGGGTTACGGTGGTCCTGAAAGTCCGCAATTGACACATTTTTTCGCAATATCCGTTGGAATCTGCCCGGAACCCGCTATTTTTCCAATTCCGTAGAATCCGCTGGAATCGAGTGAATTTTCTTATTGAGAGGCTACAGTACTCTGCGCAATCTCAGCTAGAATCGAGTAAACTGCGCGAATTCCGCACCATTCCAACCCAAGTTGAGCGGGAAAGTCGTCGCTAGAATTGACTGGAAACAAGCGGACTCTCAGTACCAGACTCTACCAGTACGAGACTGACAGTACCAGTACCAGAACCAGACAGTACCAGAATGATAACCAGAGTATAGCCAGCATCCCCTTATCTTCCAAGCGCTCTCCCTCTTCATAACACCAGACATGTATGTTAAAGGCAACGTACTCTACCATTATTGTGTTTTTTTTTGCTGATTTCGATAAAGATTCCTCAGATGATCTAAATTAGATCTTCCACACGCAAACATGCTACACAGTATCACTTTCTTTATACCCAATGATGGTTTCGTTACTTGTTGAACGTCTATTCTCGTGTATTTCCCCTTTTCAAGGGTTTGCACTAGAATGGCAAAAAGAGTTAGCCTTAGTCGCTGAGTCGCGCAATCTCGCATTAACGCCGCAATTATGATGTGCGCGCACTACTAGGAACGCAGAGCGCAAGACCATTCTCGCGGAAATTCTATCTCAACGAGCCTCATTGCTGTTATTAAAACCACCGAGGAACTTTAACTCTTCTGTTTCTCATTTTTTGAACCTGTCCAGGAAAAACCATAGTGTTACGAATCATATGATGTCGGTACTGAAAAATGTTTTAGATTTTCTTTTTGCGAGAATGCTCGATTAATTTTCTTACAGTCCCGAGAGTTCGAATATATGTAAGTCCGTGCAAAAGGTTCAACTATACTAAACCAGAGTAACAGCGTGGCGCCTCTGCGCCACGCACTTTGATCAAGCCGATTTCATCTCCAAGTATTCCAAAACTGAGCTGGTGCACGGAGCTCTGCCTCATTTCGAGGTGAACAGTGTACATATCAGATTACTGTAAGGCGAGAGAGTGTAAAAAGCGAGAGACGCAGCTTTACGGGGAAGTGAGCTCAGGGTATAACTGCTCAGGCCGCCGCTAGATTACTGTAAGGCGAGAGAGTGTGAAAAGCGAGAGACGCGGCTTTACGGGGAATCAATTCATGTCTAGGTCTCTCTTTCTCTCGCGCTACGGTAGTTTGACCTGAGGGCACTGGAAGTGATACTCCGTTTAGAAGTCAAAAATATACAGTATTTCCGTGCGCTAGAGTACTTGTCGACGTTTGGAAAAGTTTTTTACCGTGTTGAGACACATCGCACGTTTTTCCAGAAAGGCAATTTTGTGATGGACGACAGACACCCGCGCGACGTGGACGCTTGGCTCGGCGCGCGTCGCGTTTCCAGATGTCTAACACGTTCGTTCTATCAATTTCGCTCTCAGTGACCAAGAGAAAGAGGCTTTCACCAGGGAAGAGTGAGAGAAAAACGTTGTGGTATTCGCCTGGTTGAAATTTTACATACGTCGCTTTTGAATGCAAAAACATAGTGAGGTTACACCACCCTGTAAATCGTCGCTATGTTACCGTAAGGCGAGAGAGTGGCGAAAAGGAGAGAAGCAGGAGCGCAGAGGGGAATCAACCCATGTTTTGCAAATAACTGTTCGTCCCAGTCCTCCCTCCCACCGTCACCCTATCGTATTCTCAGAAAATTCAAACGCAGAAAAGTTTTGGTGGTTGATCATGTGGAAGGTTTTATATCTTTGAAACTACGCTGTTTTCGTGTGACCGGATTGGAGCGTGAATTTTTCCCATGAACTAACTGATGCGAAGAGTTGGAAAAAAAGTGTTTTATCCCCAATGCCACGAAAAGTGATCATTGAGAGACATTCACGAATTGTTGATCTCATCCTGCTACATTTGTTCTGATGCCGACGTTCCTCAATTGAGAGAAATTTTCGTGACGGTGCACACACAATCGTGTCTCCGGAACAACTTGACAAATTCATTACATGTTCTCTTATGTCGTAAGCATACCGTACTTGTATGAATACATCCTGTCTCTCTACTCTCTCACATCACACGTCGTAAAGTTCTCTCAACTCTCTTTCACTTTCTCTCTCTCTCACATTCTCCTCTCTCTCTCTCTCCCTCTCTCCCTATCTATCTCTTCCCTCTCTTTTTTCTTTTTTTTTTCTCCCCCCCCTCTCCATACTCTCTCCTCCTTGTGTTCGAGCGGCCTACTTTCCGACGGTGAAAGCAGTCTCGTAAAACTGGCACCATGGTATCGATTCCATCGCCGTGGGTGTGGTAGCCGAGTGGCGCAAGGCGCTGCTCGGTTTACATCGGTCGTCGGTTCGATCCTCTATTTGATCAACCAAACCATCTATCTATTCGGGGCGGTGAGCTGGTAGGATTCGTCCGCAACAGGGCTCTGGGGGGCCACTTTGGTGACATTTGCACCAGATTTGTAACCAAATCCACACCCTTCCCAGACTATTTCCAAATCGAGTCACCAAATTTGGTAAATAAATCCGGCCCAGGCATGGTACCACTTTGGAGACATCTGGTACCATTTTGGAGCTCACGACCAGAGAAGTTCCCACGCTCCCACCTGAGCTCCCTGTTTCCTCTGTTTGCTTTTTCGTGCAGATAACGAAAAAGAATTTTCCAAAGAAGTGGGAATTTCGATAATAAAATGGCTCGTGCCATGATTCCCATTCGTTGACGATTCGGGCGGAACCTACTGAACAGAGACAACTGAATGAGAACGGTTCACAGGGTGTGAGAAACACGAAAACTCCGACCATTGAAAATGCGGGTCGCTTGTACGTTTCCCTCTCTCTCTCTCTTTCTCTCTTTCTCTCTCGCGACGAGTCCTAGAAAACAAACAAAAAACACTTTGTGTTACGAATCATGATGTCGGTACTCAAAAATGTTTGAGATTTCCTTTTGCGAAATTGCTCGATTAATTTTCTTACAGTCCCGAGAGTCCGGAAATATGTAAGTCCGCGCAAATGGTTCAACTAACAGCAACGTGCCCTGTCGAGCCGAGAACAGTCATGAGGAACGCAGAGCGCAAGACCATTCTCGGGGAAATTATATCTCAACGAGCCTCATTGCTGTTATTCAAACCACCGAGAAACTTTAACTCCTGTTTCTCATTTTCTGAACCTCTCTAGACAAAACCATAGTGTTGCGAATCATATGATGTCAGTACTCAAAAATGTTTGAGATTTCCTTTTGCGAAATTGCTCGATTAATTTTCTTACAGTCCCGAGAGTCCGAAAATATGTAAGTCCGCGCAAATGGTTCAACTAACAGCAACGTGCCCTGTCGAGCCGAGAACAGTCATGAGGAACGCAGAGCGCAAGACCATTCTCGGGGAAATTATATCTCAACGAGCCTCATTGCTGTTATTCAAACCACCGAGAAACTTTAACTCCTGTTTCTCATTTTCTGAACCTCTCTAGACAAAACCATAGTGTTGCGAATCATATGATGTCAGTACTCAGAAATGTCTGAGATTTCCTTTTTGCGAAATCGCTCGATGAATTTTCTTACAGTCCCGAGAGTCCGAAAATATGTAAGTCCGCGCAAATGGTTCAACTAACAGCAACGTGCCCTGTCGAGCCGAGAACAGTCATGAGGAACGCAGAGCGCAAGACCATTCTCGCGGAAATTCTATCTCAATGAGCCTCATTGCTGTTATTCAAACCACCGAGAAATTTTGAAACCGTAGTGTTACGAATCATGTGATGTCGGTACTCAAAAATAATGGAGATTTCATTTTTGCGAAATCGCTCGATCAATTTTCTTACAGTTCCGAGAGTCCGACTATGTGTAAGTCCGCACAAATGGTTCAACTAACAGCAACGTGCCCTGTCGAGCCGAGAACAGTCATGAGGAACGCAGAGCGCAAGACCATTCTCGCGGAAATTCTATCTCAATGAGCCTCATTGCTGTTATTCAAACCACCGAGAAATTTTGAAACCGTAGTGTTACGAATCATGTGATGTCGGTACTCAAAAATAATTGAGATTTCCTTTTTGCGAAATCGCTCGATCAATTTTCTTACAGTTCCGAGAGTCCGACTATGTGTAAGTCCGCACAAATGGTTCAACTAACAGCAACGTGCCCTGTCGAGCCGAGAACAGTGATGAGGAACGCAGAGCGCAAGACCATTCTCGCGGAAATTCTATCTCAATGAGCCTCATTGCTGTTATTCAAACCACCGAGAAATTTTGAAACCGTAGTGTTACGAATCATGTGATGTCGGTACTCAAAAATAATTGAGATTTCATTTTTGCGAAATCGCTCGATCAATTTTCTTACAGTTCCGAGAGTCCGACTATGTGTAAGTCCGCACAAATGGTTCAACTAACAGCAACGTGCCCTGTCGAGCCGAGAACAGTCATGAGTAGAGACCGGAAAAAAGCAACTTTCGCGCCACTGGGACAAGAGTACAAACTCGTTGTCAAAACTGTAATTCATATCTCGCTTCGTCCTGAGGCTATTTTGCTGAAATTGCGGATGTGCGGTGATATCAGTCTTATGAACTAATCTTCCAAGTTTGACCATCATAGCCCTAGGGCGAAGCGAGATATGAATTACAGTTTTTGATAACGAGTTTGTACTCTTGTTCCTGTGGCGCGAAAGTTGCTTTTTTCCGGTCTCTAGTCATGAGGAACGCAGAGCGCAAGACCATTCTCGCGGAAATTCTATCTCAATGAGCCTCATGGCTGTTATTCAAACCACCGAGAAATTTTGAAACCGTAGTGTTACGAATCATGTGATGTCGGTACTCAAAAATAATTGAGATTTCCTTTTTGCGAAATCGCTCGATCAATTTTCTTACAGTTCCGAGAGTCCGACTATGTGTAAGTCCGCACAAATGGTTCAACTAACAGCAACGTGCCCTGTCGAGCCGAGAACAGTGATGAGGAACGCAGAGCGCAAGACCATTCTCGCGGAAATTCTATCTCAATGAGCCTCATGGCTGTTATTCAAACCACCGAGAAATTTTGAAACCGTAGTGTTACGAATCATGTGATGTCGGTACTCAAAAATAATTGAGATTTCCTTTTTGCGAAATCGCTCGATCAATTTTCTTACAGTTCCGAGAGTCCGACTATGTGTAAGTCCGCACAAATGGTTCAACTAACAGCAACGTGCCCTGTCGAGCCGAGAACAGTCATGAGGAACGCAGAGCGCAAGACCATTCTCGCGGAAATTCTATCTCAATGAGCCTCATTGCTGTTATTCAAACCACCGAGAAATTTTGAAACCGTAGTGTTACGAATCATGTGATGTCGGTACTCAAAAATAATTGGGATTTCATTTTTGCGAAATCGCTCGATCAATCTTCTTACAGTTCCGAGAGTCCGACTATGTGTAAGTCCGCACAAATGGTTCAACTAACAGCAACGTGCCCTGTCGAGCCGAGAACAGTCATGAGGAACGCAGAGCGCAAGACCATTCTCGCGGAAATTCTATCTCAATGAGCCTCATTGCTGTTATTCAAACCACCGAGAAATTTTGAAACCGTAGTGTTACGAATCATGTGATATCGGTACTCAAAAATAATTGGGATTTCATTTTTGCGAAATCGCTCGATCAATTTTCTTACAGTTCCGAGAGTCCGACTATATGTAAGTCCGTGCAAATGGTTCAACTAACAGCAACGTGCCCTGTCGAGCCGAGAACAGTCATGAGGAACGCAGAGCGCAAGACCATTCTCGCGGAAATTCTATCTCAACGAGCCTCATTGCTGTTATTCAAACCACCGAGAAATTTTAAAACCGTAGTGTTACGAATCATGTAATGTCGGTACTCAAAAATGTTTGAGATTTCCTTTTTGCAAAATCGCTCGGTTGTTTACCTAAAATAAATCTTCTTCCTTTTAGTCCCGGGCCACAGGTGATGTTTTGCCCCAAGGACATGACGCCTGGGATCAGGGTCGAGGCCCAGTTTACGCCGCGATCGAACATACTGCCTAACCTGGAGAACCAGTGGCCAGTTCATTGGCTTGTCATATTGTCCTAGATATAACTTGAGATTTATTTCGTGGTTTCCCACTACCGACATTTCTTTACCTCCTCGGTTTGGGTGGATCTGTCTGGGGCGGGGTTCGAACCAGCGACCTTTTGCGTGCAATGCCGATGCACTACCGACTGAGCTATCCCGCCCCTCCAACTACCGTAACTCACCGCTGGAAAATCAGTACTTCCAGTGGAGAACTTTATTTCCATTCAAAAAAATATGCCCAAACTACCGTAATCTTCAACTGAAGAATTACTAATTCTCACATAGGACTTTCATCGAAATTTGGAAAAGTGCAATCCCACGACCGTCGTTCCTAGCAAGACAAAACAAGACATCTCCATGAATGACTTTGATCGCAAGGGAAATCGAACTAGTGCACCATCAAGAGCTATCGTTAACTTTAGCTGAAGATGCTCAAAGCCAGCAAATGGAAACAAACCTCATGAGCGGATGTGCTGGAATTGCTATGCTGAATCTTCTCACGCTCAGAGCCAGCTCGCGCATAGAGCGCTCCATCTCACTGGAGAATAATCCACAAGCAAACGATTTATAAGACTTTTACTTTGGAAAAAAAATTTTCAGAGTAGTCCGTTCCTCTTCTGATGTTTCTCTCTTTTTTCGTTTTCTCTTCATTTCTCTTCCTAACAACAAAATGAACTTGTTCTTGGTGTGCATGTCAGATGAAAGAGCCTACTGTTTCTAAATGACTCTTTTTTTGTTTTTTTTTCATTTTCTGTTTTTTCTCTCTTTTTTCATCGTTTTTTTATTATCGTTGAATAAGGATGAGAGACTTATCTGACGATCTGGCATCATCCGCTTCACGACGCTCGCCTCTTCAAGCTGCATTCGTAGCCACCTCCTGCATTAAACTCAGTTTTGCATTGAAATACACGTAGTAGAAATGATAGATGAATGATAAACGTTTTGACATAGACGGCAAGTATGTGTAACATTACAGGTGTTCAGATCAAATCCTGAGAAAACGCTTTAAAGAAGAAATCGTGGCGATCGTAATCTCACAGCTAAACATTGTTGTGCATAACGCGGAGCGTTAATTCGTTTAGCAGACTTCAGCTACCGTACCTTGTAGATTCTTCAAGTAGAACAATCAGCATTCTTGAAGAGGCTAGGCAATGGGAGAGACGACGAGTTCTCTCCGACGACGAGGCCACGACTGAAGAGGAGAGGACTGCATCGCTCAAAACCGACAGCGTATCCCGAGAGCAACTAGTGCACATTACTGGTGGCAAGTAAAGTTTGATAGTTTCCGGTGATGTACTCCAAGGTTCTCTGGACTCTGGCAGTTTACGAGTACTCTTGTTACCACAAAACTCAATACGACTGAAACTGAAAAGAATGTACTTTGTGAGATCAACACTCAGAGGCACGCGGGGGGGGGGGGGGGGGGGGGGTCCTCTTGTTTATGAGTGGGGCATGTCACGCTCCGCGTGAGGTTGCTTCATATCCTGTGAACTTTGCGCTGTTTAGCTGTTCCTTCTCGAACTCTTTCATCGACTGTTCATGGAGTAGGAGCAGAGGAGCGCGCGAGCAGGAGCTGTGACTCTATCTACCCCGAAATTTTCATCAAATTTAGTGATAGTTCCTTTTTGAGTGCCACTGGGTTCGTTGCACGAACACTGAAAAGAGGCAGCTCATTTCGATTTGGGGCAGAGAGAGAAGTCTGATTTTGCTCTCCTAAAAATATTTTTTTTGTTTTTTGACCCGGCGCCACATTGAAAAAATTGGTTCCAATGCTTCTTGTCAGATCGCCCCGCCATCTCATACTTGGTCTTCCTCTTATCAAACAGGAGTGGGCTTCAAGGATGAGAATTTTCCAAGATCAGTATCAGTTTCTCTGATCTATGGCCTACGTCAACAACGTTATGAAAGCTGCGCCGCGCCGAGTTTTTTCATCGGAGAAGATAATGTTGCTGCGATTATCCACATCATATCCCACCGTTTTTCTTGTAGCGCATAACTAGGCCCCACAAGCTCCGCCCCCTCACCCTTCCTCTACCCCCTCTGAAAAATGGGACCGCTTGAAGCACACGCTGGAGACGCAACCGATTAATTTGATTTTCACATATGTTATAGACTAAATTCTTGCGAATTCAAAACCGTCTGGCGGACTTTCCCAGCTACATTATGAACGGAGTTATAAGCAAACCAAAATTTTGCTCTATGAAGGTAGCGCCCTTGTGAGAGGGAGTTCCCAGCTCCGCCAGACGGTTTTCGATAGAGAAAAATTTTCTCTTTCATGTGAGCAAAAATTACGCCATTTCATAGAGTTTCCATCGTGTGCTTCCATTTAGAAAAATGAATTTCTACAACACGTAAAACATGAAGAGATGGTGCGACGGCTGGCTTGTATTCTCATTGGGGACAGCCGCCACGTGTCAGACAGAGGAAAGCGGTCCCACTTTTTCGCTTGTTTCTCTCTCCGAGAAAACGTCACTAAAATGGACCGTACGAGCTTCAAACTTGACCAAAATTGGTAATTCAAAAATTTCCGTAAATCCGAAGGTCTGCTGCGTCTTTTGAGATAGATTTCGAGTTCACCACTCAAAATCGGTCAAGCACCTTGTGGGGCCTACGCATAACACAAACCGCACATCCTAACAGACACAGCCATCTCGCTCATCCGATTGTTGCGCCCTAGCACACATCGTATACTTTGTATACAGGATTGATAAAGCGATTCAAATTCAAGTATCAGTTTCGAGAAGGCAGTCTCGTTTTATCCCGGATTTTCCAGTGTCTATGAAACTTTTGCATCCATTTTAGGATGGCCAAGTCGTTCATGTTTTATTCGTTGATTTAGTCCTGGCGAAGACGCTATCTTTCACAATGCGAGAAGCTCAATTTCCGATAAAGACAATAAGAATACAAAAAGCTACAAAATTACAGGTGACAAATGGTGAAATCAGATATAACTACGGACAAAAAATTAGAATCAACAAATCTTGAAATTTTGGACTTTCTCGAATAACATTCCCCGGTATACGTTACCAGTTTCAGTACTCACAATAATTGAGCCATCATATATTAACTAGTTATCGATACAAAGAGATCATGGATTCTGTTTCATATAAATTTTTTTCGCTAATGCAACATCATAGCTGCCAAAAAATCAAAAATGTTAAATTGCGGCCAATTTCACCAACTATTCTATTTTCACAAGTTTTTCTCATCAAAGTAGCTAGAAGGCCTCGAATCAGCGTATGGGCTTAGCGATAGTCGAGTGGTACCTGTAAGTTTTCACTCATTTCGAATATACTGGAACCAGGAAGTAGCGATCAAAGCTGTTTTAGAGCGCTTCTAATTCTACAGAATTATATTTCCCGAATACTGGTAGATAATGCAGGAGCAACCATGTGAAGTGGAAACGAAATTAAACATTAACCTGCACTGATATTGTTATTATGACTATGACTTCCACTCCGTCCACCTCCACCGCCGCCGCCGCCGTCTCCGCCACCATGCGGCCCATCCGGATGCGGAGTGTGCATGGTGGAGCGGCTGCCGCGATCACTGAATCGAACGACAGATCTCGTCATGATTTTTCATACTTTTGTCTGATTCTATTATACCGTCATGAAATAACTTGACGATTTGCCCAAAAAACTCCAACTCAAATGGTCTATCAAAGAGCGAGCGAAGTAGCGAAGCGCAAAGTGGTGTAAATTACTAGGCGCTGAAACTTGCGTAGAGTTGAATGATAGAACATAGATCACTGAATTCTTGAGCGTTGGAAAAATGAGTGAACCCCATCACTTTAGTATGAAGCAAGTTGTGCGCAGAGTTGCACGTTTTTGCCCAAATCGTTTAGTTATTTCAAGACAGTATTATATTTCTGTTCTTTAGTAAAGCACTATCCGAATTTAGTTTTGATAGTTTTTTCTCAACAATTCTGTGCTCATCAAAACATATCTGCTGTTTTTTATAATGTTACGTTATTAGTCAACAGATTTCGTTCCAGAAAGTTATCGTTTTGTTGCTACCCACAATCAAACTTCTCACTTTTGGAACTCGGAAGAAATCGAGAACCTGACAGTTTTGGGCCTAATGTGCTGACCTATCAGTTCGATTTGCTTTTTTGTGTACTGCAGTGCATATTTAGCATATATTTAGCATTCCCTGTGGAAAGTTGTGCGAACATTTGTGAAGCTACAGTTATTAATATTTAAACAAAAAACTCGTTTTGTCGAGGAAATGGACTGGGAAAGCAAAAACGTTGATTTCCTCCGAATGATGGATATAACTTGCCGAACGCTTTTTTACTGAAGCGAGAGACTCACGAATTCTTTCGATGCCTTATTGATCCGTTGAGTGATCGAGTCCTGCTCGATATCTTGCGTGGATCAGGCTTGCCACACGTCAGGACCGAGATCACGAGATCAGCGATTAGGATGACTGCCTGTAATTAGAGACTAGATGAGAGCAGACTTCGGATGCAATGGACAAAATCTGTCGGATAAAACGTCAAGATGTCGGAAAAATGTCAGATGAGAAGTTTTACAGTTTGGAACAGTTCAAAATGAGATACTCTGCTGCGTTTCATTGATTGATTGTCCGGAGCACGTTCAGACAGTTTGCACTATGAACTCACTTCTGAAATAGTGATGACACTCACGCCCATCCACAAGCCAAGCTGGCCACCGAAATCAGAGAGGAGGTTAGAAATCTGCATTGATTTTAGGGTTTTTTTAAAAGAAAACCTCGCCATCTAAACGGGAATGTCCGCGGATGAGAAGCCCCCTGATCAGGAGCGGATGAGAAGTTACAGAGCACGGTGCAGTTTCCACGTGCTTGAAGTCTACCCGTGATGAATCGATACAGTCTAGCTGTGTGAAAACGGCAAAAACGCACCCCATAGGCTTCACTCTCAACAAGTGCTTCGTAGTTGAGTTGCTCGAAGAAAACTTCGATCATTGCGCCCTGGAAAAATATTTCTGAAAAAAATCATTTCAAGGTATTTTCTACGAACCTTCCGAACCTTCTGATCTACAGTTCCGAAGTTCTCACCTGCTCTCTAAAGTATGACAGACAATGCTGCGGTGACAAGCCCCGTGGGCAATCTGGCCGCTCCGTAGGCACGGAAGGCCAGCGAGCAGCAGAATAGGAGACCGAGTAGACGAGCTGTCTGTAAATCGATCGTGACCAGAACCGAGATCCGGACGGAGAACAGACGGAGACCCAATGACAGTCTGAATAGAAGACAGAGTAGACAAGCTGTCTGCAAGTGAACCTTGAATGATTTGTTCTAGCTGACAGAAAGAGAGATTATTTGTCACTCTTGCCCAGTGCAAGGAAACGTTTGACCAAAGAGTCGGAAAAACACTTGAACAAATCACCATTTCAGCAAATGTTTATTCAGCTGTAGCAAAAAACGATGAAAAAGTCAAGGAGAAAACTGAAAACAACTCACTTGCATGGCTGCTTGCACGTACAGCCTATCTGGTCGATGTATCGAGCCGCATAGCGAATTTCGCGCTTGAGGCACTCACCTGTCAATTTGAGGACGACATTTTTGATGATTTCTGTGGAATTTGACTTCAGAAAAGCTAGAGAAAGTGAAGAATATTGTGAAAGGATATGAGAGCGATTGTGTAAGGATTCGCACTTGGTCCAAGAGTTCCGGATTCTTGATTTTACCAACCAAATTACGATCACATGATCGCCATTCGACGAGAAGTGAAATGGTGTACTTTTCAGTTTTCTCGGACAGTCCTTTGGGTGCACAGGTGATTGGATACGTTTCGCACATTCGTGCTCGTAACTCCAATAGTAGGAGTGCAATCATGACAAAAATTGGTGAGCATAGTAAACGGGGTACGAGGATCATTTTCGTAATGATCCCGAGCTAGTGGATGCGCTCCTTCATTGGCTCCTTCACACTCCTCGCTCCTTCACACTCCTTCACTGTTTCGGAAAACCTGCGCCAAAAGCCCCAGGGCGAACGGGGGCGATAATTTTTTTTGACGTGGTGAAACTTCAGATGTGACCGTTCAGGAAAACTAGGTCTCGACTGTAGAAACCTATAGAATCGTAAACATAGTACCTCTTGAAAATGCGATGTCTCTGTTTTCAAACTTCTAACTTGTTTGTAGAGACGAGATAATCGCAACTTTTCGCGCCAAAGGGAAATGAGTACAAACTCGTTTTCGAAAAACTGTAATTCATATCTCGCTTCGTCCTGAGGCAATGATGCTGACATTTGGGATGTACGGTGATATCAGTCTTATGAATCATTCTTCCAAGTTTGACGTTAGTAGCCCCAGGACAAAGCGAGATATGAATTACAGTTTTTCGATAACGAGTTTGTACTTATGTCTGGGAGGTGCAGAGAGTTGCGGTTATCTCGTCTCTACTTGTTTGTGGGCTCGAGTTTTCCGAACCAGTCCTGTACTGCTCTATGCAAATTGGTTTGTGGGCACAAATTTTTTTGGATCAGTTTTGTTCTTCAATTTTTCTTGCAAAGAAAACAGCCTCCAGAGTTATTTCATGTAGTTTTGCACAGTAGTACGAAAACTGGTATGCATCCGCTCTTTCCAAGAAGCAGTTTCCTTTCTCTCCGCCTGCAAACAAACGGCTTTGGAGTTATTTTCTTGCACTTTCTAGAGAGCAGTGCAGAACTGGTTCGGAAAACTCGAGCCCACAAACAAGTTCGAAGTTTGAAAACAGAGACATCCCATTTTCAAGAGGTACGATGTATACGATTCTATAGGTTTCTACAGTCGGAACTAGTTTTTCCTGAACGGTCACATTCCTGAAGTTTCACCACGTCAAAAAAAATTATCGCCCCCGTTCGCCCTGGGGCTTTTAGCACAGGTTTTCCGAAACAGTGCAGCCGGAAACCAATGAAGGAGCGCATCCACTAGCTCGGGATCAATTACAAAAATGATGGCCGTGTCCTGTTTACTATGCTCACTGAATTTTGTTACTAATGCACCCCCACTACCGGAGTTATAAGCACGAATGTACAAAACCTATCTATTCACCTGTGCACCTGAAGGGGTATTCGCAAAAACTGAAAAGTACTTTATTTCAATCCTCGTCAAATGCGATCATGTGAACCTAATTTGATCGTTGGAATCGAGAATCGGAACTTTTGGACCAGGGTGTTGCGAATCCTTACAAAAGCGCTCTCATATGAGTGAATTTGTGTAAGGGATTCACTGTTTTTCGAGAGTTTTCGCAGAGTGAAAATAAAATTGGGTTGAAAATTGCACAATACATCCGGGAAAGTAGTCTAATGCTAATAGGCATGTTTTCCAGTTGAATTTTTTTTTTACCTGAAGATATTACCTTCTTAGTGAAACTTTTAATGATTTTCTTTTGAGGTTACTCTCTGATGGAATATCAGCTGAGATATATCAAATCACAGCTCTCACACAAAGCTTTCCAATGATATTTTTCACCACTGTCCGCACGAGCGTTTTTCACGTTTACCTCACCTGTGCTGGTGGAAAAAGGTGTGTAAAACACATGCGCATGCGAAGCGCATATTGGATTTTTCATATGTTGCAGTGCTAACATTTCCGGTCAGTTTGACATTTCGAACGCCATGCTAAGTGTATCGACACTATGTTTTCATAGCGTCAAAGCGTGGAGGTACAAAAATCGTTCATTGAATTCCCACTGGATCGATTTTTGAACTACTTCTGAACTTGGAACTTTCCAGTTTCAGAGTTTTCTGCTCTTTACACTGGATAAAGAGCACGAATATATCCAGAGGAGAGAGACAAAACTGGAAAGAGCAATTTCTCATGAGAAAAACACTCAAAGTATCAGAGGCCCGATTTTCAGAGACAGAAAAAACCAAGTCTCGATACACTTACGAACGATATTTTGGTGTCATAGGAACCGGAAATTTCTATTCTACAACATCTATACTATATATAAAGGAGCAGTGTGTGTGTGTGAAACGCCCAACCCACTTGAGTGGGGCTCCCCCCAGGGGTTCCACTGATTCGTACTAGGCGCCGAAAGATGCCCCCAGGGTATGCGCATACCGCTGCGGTTTTAGTTTGGCGCCAGACCTTCTCGGCGCCAGGCATTGGGCAGCGGAATTTTGCCTGGAGCGGACTCGGAAATTGAGAAAGAGAGGAGAAGCCGATTTTTGTACCTGATTTCAGTACTCTAGAACGTTCCATCGTGTACTTCGATAGTACGAGATGTTTCGCGAACATTCTAGAAGGAAATTCAAAGTACAACTATATCGAAAAGTGGAACCCTTCGAACTCTTGCGACGCCTCGAGGCGGCGCAGCCTAATCTTGTATCAAAAATCCAATATGCGCGAATGATGTTGTCTCCGTAAAATATACCTATATACTTTATGACCGCAGGTAAAAAATTGGAGAGGTGACCTAATTTTTGGACAAAAATATCTCTGGATGTGCCTTGAAATGCGCTTCAAAACTAGGTATCACATGCATTCTGTAGTTGCATGGGGAAGGGAGAGAAAAATAGAGTGAGCTTCAGGTAGCAGATATAATAACTCCTCAGGTAGGACGTTCATTGGGTTTTCCACTTGGGGATTGTTCAGGGGACCCATGAGGAAGATTTTGGTGGAATTCGAGCGAATTCAATTTTTCACTCTTCAAGGCCACAGTGAATCCTTGCACAAATCGACTCATATGGATTATCAGTTTTGAAAAAAAGTAAAGTGATAGCGTTTGGGGCTGCAACGCGAAAATGACAGGTTGTTCATGTGAAATGGGAATCTTACAAGCTATTTCGATTGAGCTTCAGAAAGAAGAAGGGAAAACTTACGTTTCTCGGGATCATCAACTGGACAATTCTTCGATTCCTTATAGAGTGGGAAGCGCGGATCGCCGCAGCCACAGGTTGTTACGAGGTGACGTTGAATGCATGAGCGTTGGCAGCCCTGGTGATATGTGGTGTCATCACCGTATCTTTGAAAGCGAGTGACGTTCGTGAAATGTCGCCCTGGCACACTATGGGTCGATGAAGAGCTTTCCTTTTGTGACAAAGGTGTTTTCTGTTTTTCAAAATGTACTCCAGAAAAATTTAATGACATCGGCCGAACACCATTCGAGCATCCGATCACACTCTTACATTCATTATCACTAACAACTCTAAGAGACAGTACTAAATTTCAAGGTCCAGATTTTTTACCTGCCTTTTTTATATCTATCAAATTGTATCTCAAACCTCAGTCGAGTACTGCTTATCTCTGTAGATATAGTCTGCATCTTTGCCTTCCATAATGCAATCGCCGTATGGAGCGGGTAGGCGAGTCATATGCTTCTAAAAAAACATTTGTTGAGCTGACTCTGAAAGAATGAGGGGTTTTCAGTTTCGGTAAAAGAGACAAAGTAGGAAAACGGACAAATTAGACACTTTCACTTAAACTGATGTGAATACAGTCAGAAAGTCACGCAACTTCGATTAATGAAACTAGCAACCTCGCGATTCGTAACAAGACTGCTAGTTTTCACGTTTCTAAACAAAGCGTGAGAGACTCGAATCAGCCTGGTAAATAGCATGTTTCTATTTACCATTACCTTTGAACCCAAGTTGTACCTGACGCCAAGTGATGTAATAGAGAATGAGATTGTGTTCTCTGACAATCTCCGATATATGTACGCTTCGTTGAGAGTGGTAGAAAAAGGAGTAAAAAGAGTAGATGTACAGCCGACATTAGAAATCTCCATAGTTCGTATAAAACCATTTTCAAAACCGAGTGTCAGAAATCATGAGACCGTCTACCCTCTGTGTCTTTCTCGGTGTAGTTTTCCAATCTATCGGAGCACCTCTGGAATCTGATCTAGGAGAGGTGAGATGCACAAAAGTACCAGAGACCAGCAGATAAAATTGAGGAAGGTGCAACATTTTCAACTCCGGAAC
>CAVOJK010000204.1:0-12500 GCA_963695495.1 Hololepta plana | reverse complement strand
GAGATCACCCAGCACCTCACGACATGTACATTCTCACCAACAGCGATGGCGACAAGTTTGATCTGCTCCTGACGACACATCAGCTGCTGCGTGGACGATATTACTGCGTAAAATGCACAGAGCATTGTGCACACAAGTCGTCTCATAGATGTCAGTTTACGTGCAGAAAATGTGGAAGTATTGATGCAGGATGTGACCAGGGAGACTCTATTCGATGCAACTTGTGTTACGTCATCTTCAAGAGTCAAGAGTGCTTCTCTCAACACAAGAAGAGGGATCGGTCAAGCAGAGGATCAAGATGCTCACTGATCAAGTATTGTCCACTCTGCAAAGCGACGTAAATACGAAAAACCTCCACGGCAGACCGCACGACTGTGAAGCGCGCAGTTACTGCTCAAAGTGCAAGAGTCACTGTCAACTCGATCACTTTTGCTACTGGGAGACTGCGGATGAGGCCAAGCTGGACAGACTGCGCGAGAAGCAGTCAAAGTCGCGATTCGCCTTTTACGATTTCGAGGCGACTCAATGTGAAATGTCGCCAACTGGAGAGCGCGTGTATGCAGCACGGCACGTCCCCAACTGCGTCTACATCTTCAGAGCATGCGCGGATTGCATCGACGACGAGCAGCAAGAATGCGAGCATTGCGAGCCAAAGTGGGTTACTTTCAATTATCGCAATTGCCAAGATGTCACTGCCAGTTTTGTCGAGTTTCTGCTCAAAGACCCTTCAATGGGCTGGCCGAATCTGCATCGCTCCACAACGCGTCCAAGTACGACAACCATTTTCTCATCCCCGAACTTCTCAATCGTCAAATTTATCCCAACATCATCTTCAGAGGACTCGGCGCAATGAGAATGAGCATCACTGCCTCGCAACGCAGCAACGATCTCATCTTCAAAGACTCGTTTCTACTGATGCCGGTTGCTCTCTCCACATTCACCAAGGCTTTCGGCCTGGGAGATTCGAAGAAAGGCGATTTTCCTCATCTTCGGAATATGCCTGAACATTATGCTCTGTCTTGACTGGCCTTCCGCCCCTGGCCGATTATGGCGTGGACCACATGATGGCTGATAAACGCAAGGCGCTCGAAGAGTGGTGGACTGAAGAAAATGCACAGCAGCACCTCTGGAGACAAGACGACGAACTCTTCTCCTACTGCAAGAACGATGTCCGAGTTCTTGCTCAAGGCTGTCGAGTCTTTAGAAGAACAATTCTGAACGAGACAGGCTGGTGCATCTTCACCCATTCCAACACTGTCGCCGGTTTTACGCGATTTCTGCTCACCAAAAACTATCTCCCCTGCCACGAATTTCCATATTTGGACGAGAACGGATACGGGCGCATCGCTCAATCTGGAATCGCTCAAAAGTGGTTCAAGTGGCATGAACAACAACTTGGCAGGAGTCTGGAGAAGGAGGTGGCAGTACGCGGCACTCGCTATCACATCGACGCATACGACGCTGTAACAGACACTGCGTACGAGTTCAACGGGTGCTTCTGGCATGGCTGTCTCAAGTGCTACATGCCGAACCAGATGCTTCCCAAAGTTGGCATGACTGCCGGTGATGCAGCACAGAGAACGGCCAAAAAGAAGTCTGCTCTCGCTGCTCGATATGCACACGTTGTCGACATTTGGGAGTGTCAAGTGCGCGAGCAACTCGCGACGGATGAGGCTATGAGCTCCTTCTTCAATGATTGTCCAGTAGACGAGTGTCTCAAGCTACGAGAGGCGCTTCAAGGAGGACGAGTGGAAAATTACTCCAAGCGTGAAGAGGCAGATGAGGAGAACGCCATCTACTATTACGACGTCACTTCGCTCTATCCTGATGTGCAGTTCAACAATGAATTCCCGGTTGGACACCCCACCATCATCAAGAGCAATTTCTCTCTCACCTCCCCGCTACAGTACAAAGGACTCGTGAAATGTGAGATTCTCGCTCCTCAGAATCTCCGTTTTCCAGTCTTGGGCTGCAAGCTGAACAACTCTCTTCTCTTTGGGCTATGCACTGCATGTATGTTCTCTTCTCAGTCAGACTGTGATCACGAGCCACATGAACGAAGCTGTGTGGCACGTGGACCCACGCAGAACTGAACAAGGCAATGGAGAAGGGATACGAAATGATACGCATCATTGAAGTTTGGGATTGGCAAGAGTGGAGAGGCGACTACTATCAAGACTTCATTCGCAGCTTCATGAAGATGAAGATCGAAGCGAGCGGCTGGCAGAACGAGAGCGAGGAAGAAAAGCGTGAGTTTTGCCGTAGAGTTTCCGATAATTTGCAAATTTCAATTGAACCTCAAGATATTGTTTTCAACCCCGCACGCCGTTTCCTCGCAAAATTGTTGCTCAATTCCATGTGGGGCAAACTTGCCGAAAACTGCGTGCGGAGGAATACGTCATGGATGACCATGACGGAATCGCAGACGTTTCGCTCGATACTAGTAAGGAAGTGTTAAAGTATAGTAGCTCTCATCAAGGAATCATGCTCGTTGTGACCAGAGACAAGGGCGAAGCCGTTCACTCAAATAGATTTTCGGCCATTCATCATGCCGCTTTCGTAACCGCTTATGGTCGCCTCAAATTGTATTCGCTTATAGAGCAAGTTTTCGCAAAAGGCGGCACTCCTCTCTATGTCGATACGGACAGTATCCAATTCAAAATTCCTCGTAGTCTCCCCAATCCACTAGCTGAACTCATGGGTAGCGATCTTGGCCAATTGACTGATGAAATTGAACACGGTTTCACAATTGATCAGGCCACATACTGCGGCCCGAAAAAATTATACACTTGCCATCTCAGACGGAAATAGGTCAAAGAACAAAGTAGTTGTCAGAGGCTGTACCATTGATGTTTCGATTTCTGCTTCGCTGAATTTCGCATCCTGACCGATATCGTAGAGCAAGGACAAGGACACAATTGACATTACGCGCCCCCAATTTACACGTGAAATTGGTCAAATAACAACTGTAGAGCAAACGAAACGCTGGAGACCAGTATACAAGAAGTCATTCTACAATGAGAACACAGCCCGTCCTTGGGGTTTCAAGGATCTTTGAATTTCAGTCACATTATCCGCAAATTGTTTTGTCACATTATCCGCGCATTGTTATACTCATTGTTTCATGAAGCCCGGTTGATAAATTTTCTTTGTTATTTTTCCTTTTTCATGAGCAACAGTGAAATGAGAGTGATTAGCGAGATAGAGCCCTCGGGTATCAAACATTTTCCTGAGTATTAACCGCTGAGCAAGACAGGTACGCTCATTTCTTGTATGATCATGCACCGAGTGTGGTTGCTTCCTCTATTATTCTCTGTTGCACTTTCTGACAGTTTTTTACAAGTGTCGCCCTCCGAAGCGTACTTTACTCGAAATAGAACTCTCTACCATCACTTGATCACGGAGAACAACACGCTCCCCCTTGCCTCAAACGTGAGCTGCTTCGAGGGGACAAACACGCTGTGGAGAGTGGAGAACGGCGATCTCTATGCTTGGAACACGCTTATCGAACGCGGGAGCAATGACTGCAAGCTCGGCCATCTCATACCTCATGTTTACATTTATTTCACATTATTTGTATTTTTAATCCTTTATGCATGTCTCTACTTGTCTCTACTTTGCCAGATAAACGGTTACAAACGGTGAAAACAGGTTTGATGTCAATTTTTCACAAGATTCACTACGAGGATGTAAATTTACACAGAGATAACTGTATCGTTCACTTGTCGCATTGCGAAAACTCTCCAAAAAGTACTTGTACATGTTGCCAGGGAACAATTGTCTGCCTAGAGTGCAAATCGACTGGAAACCAGCATCGGAACGAAAAAGTACAAAATAATTTGCATTGTCGCGCACGAGCTTTGGTACGTGAAAGAGAGACTGTGTCACAAAAATTATGGTCAGATTCAAATGGTGGACCATTCGTGTCGCGAGAGAGTAGACGAGTTTTGGATTCTGTCTTGCTTCTTCCATCAAATCGTCGAGAATTACGAGCGCGTGATCTTCTCCTTGAGCAAAAAGTGTGAGAGTTGCTTCGTCTGGGAGTCCTTGGAAGAGAGAGACAGCTTGTGGAGTGTGCGTCGTCTCTATTCCTCGACAATAGAGAACCTTGTTGAACGGCTTTTCAATTATTTGACGATTTTCCAGTACTTTATTGATAAATGTTGTCTTTCCAGACTGTGAACTGCCTGAACAAATGATGAAACTGGGGGAGAAGAACTGAAACGACATGCTGTCAGACTAGTGTTTGATGAAATGAAGCACTGCACATACTTGTCCGTCTATTTGTACTGGTCTCCCCATTGCGTCTGTGATGCAAATTTGGATAGAATCGCAATGCTCTTTACGTGTAGGTATGTAGCGCACATTTATGTAAGAGAATACGTCCGTCGTTTTGGCACGATACGGTATGACACGCAGAAGGTTGGCTTGGGTGTTGCCACAGATGGAGTAACAGACAATATCGCTATAAACATAGAGATGGGAATTGGAAAAGGTGAAGGATGGGGAAACTCTGCAGTAGTACCTGCCGGAATAGTCGTCTCACGGAAACCCATGATATTGGCCAGTTCTCGAGAGAGTTCAACATTTCTACCAATGTGAAATTTGTCACCCTTCAAGCTGAACGTCGGTTTCACCTTCTTCTTACCATCAACGAGTGTATCCAGAAGAGCCAATTGCTCCTGTGTTGTTGCCAGTTCGGCCTTTGTACGCTCCACCATCTTCTTCTTTGCTTCATCGGCCCGTTTTTCGGCATCTTTTTGGGCTTGTTCCATTTTCTTCTCTATGTCTATCGCCTCTATCTGTCTGATCCTCTCTTCTATTGCCTTTCTCTTCTCCTCTTCTGCTTTTTTCTTCTCTTCTTCTGCCTTTTTCTCTGCCTTTTTCTTCTCTTCTTCTGCCTTCTTCTTGTCTTCTTCTGCTTTTTTCTTCTCTTCTTTGGCCTTTTTTTCTGCTTTCCGAGCTTGCTCTGCCTTCGCATCATCTTCTGATTTTTTCTCTGCCCTTTTCTTCTCTTCTTCTGCCTTTTTCTTTTTCTCCTCTGCCTTCGCATCATCTTCTGCCTTTTTCTCTGCTTTTTTCTTGTCTTCTTCTGCCTTTTTCTTGTCTTCTGCCTTTTTCTCTGCCCTTTTCTTCTCCTCCTCAGCCTTTTTCTCTGCCCTTTTCTTCTCCTCTTCCTCAGCCTTCTTCTTTTCCTTCTCCGTCAGCCATTCATGAACCTGTTCGTTCTTGTGAGGATCAAGTCCCTTGCTAATCATGTCGTGGTAAAGCCGTTGGAAAATTGCATCTCGAGGAAGTGTCGCTTCAGATACTCGAGCTGCTAGTTGCTCAGGAATTTCCTGTTTCGCCTTCTTGAGTTCCTCATAGGCTTTTGCAGCATCTTCAACAGACATGGAGGCGTAGTCGATGCCTCGCTTCCTACGAGGAGTCAGCTGCTTCATCAGGTTCTCACTGGATCTGTCTTCACCAAGATTCACATACACATTTGGACCTCCATCAACACTATAGTATAACTCTTCAGACACAAAATTGATACGGCCATCAATAATGAGCTCTGAGAGACCGACAGAGTAGTGATCGCGTGGGAGATGGAGAGGGTGAGGGAGTCGAGTAGTATAATTTGAAGAACTATTTCCAGGCCCAGAGACGTTTGACGGGAGAGTGACGTACATGCCGCAGCTCTCTACTATAACACAATGTAAGAATGACTGATTCATCATTCTTATAGTATACAGTCATGGTGTGTGGTGGTATGATCAATTCCTCTGTGTTCGATCCTGATAAAATCGATTGGAACGCTCTTTTTCTGAATCAAGTTGGAAGAGGAGAAATTGCCAAGTGGAGAGGAATCGTTCCTCAACGAGGTGCTGGCTTTGGATCTGTGCTTCGTACTCTGATACGAATTTTACCCGCCTTTTTCGCTGGTCCGATTGGTTCACAAGTAGTTCGAGCGGCCAAAGGAGTGGCAGACGATGTGGCTCAAGGCCACGACGTGAAAACAGCCGTCCGACAACAGACCCGTCAGATGGTGAAGAATATGACTGGAGTCGGCAAAAAGAAGAAGATGATTGGATTCATAAAGAACAAGCCTGTCAAGCGCGCAAAAACTTTTATTGAATAATAAGATCATTTTGTTGTGTTGTGTTCATTCTATTCATTTGTCATCATGGAAGACGGTCGTGTCCTCAATAAAAATCTTGTCCTCCCACAATGTCTAGATTTATTCAGTGTTCCCATGACATCATGCGGCATAGATCATGTCCGTGTTTCTGAAGTCCCACTCACATCGGGATCAGGCATTCACCCCTTCGAGTTTCGTGTGCAAAATCAACGTGCTTTCCTTGATCTTCAAAAGACTCGTCTCGTTGTTCGCTTCAAAGTCACAAAGCCAAATGGAGAAGCGATTTCTAAACCAAAGGATGGAGAAGAAGTCAAGTCTGTGGCTACTTTCACAAACTTTGCTGGTGCTGCTCTCTTCAAGCAAATGACTGTCAGCATCAACGGAGTACAAGTTTTCGATAGTGGACCTCATTATGCCTACCGCACATACATTCAGGCAATGGCTACTGGTACGAAACAATACAAAAAGACTGCTCTGGCTGCTGCTGGATACTTTGAAGAGGCCGACTATACATCCACCACAGACGCTGGATACGTTAGACGTCTCACCAAGTCTATAGATTCACAACTTGTAGAGATTATCACTCCTCTCAGCTGTGATTTATTCGATCAGCCACGTGCTCTTCTCCCATTTGTCGACTTTAAAGTGTGTCTCTATCCTTCTGATCCAGAATTTGCCGTGGATGCACGCAAGGGAAGTGACAAGTACGGCATCAAATTCGAATCTCTCCATCTACTAATCAATGAAGTCTACGTAGCCGACAGCGTTCTCCTCTCGTGCGAGAGGCTACTCAAGGAGCAGCAACTGGCCTCGTATCCGCTCTCTACGATTGCGACGCGTGTGCAGCATATTCCAGGAGGCGTCCAAGTCGTGCCCGAAATTCGTCTCCTTCTCTCTAAAATGCCAAAACGCATAATTTGTGCCTTTGTTAAAGCTGACGCTTTCAATGGTGCCTTCTCGAAAAATCCCTTCTTTCTCACAGATGCCAAAGTTCGAAACATTTTCATTCAATCTGGACAATACACTTTTCCACATCGAGGACAGCAAAATGATTTTGCAAAAGGACACTTTTCTCGTTCTTACGCTGCTCTCCAAGACATGATTGGTACTGCCGATGGAGGAAATGGCATCACACCGGAAAACTTTGCAAATGGAAAGACACTCTTTTGTTTCGATCTTGTAGGCTATTCAGACCCTGTTGCCGATTTCAACATTACCCGTCTAGGAGACACTACTATGCGTATTGAATTTTCGGAACAGACTCCTGCTGGAGGTCTCTATTTCATTGCTCTTTGTGAAAATGACGGCATGTTCAATCTGACTGCTAATCGTGAACCACTTGTTGATACCATTGCATAATTTCATCGATAAAGTTACACATTTACAAAATCTGAAGCATTGATCCATTCTGGGGGTTTGTGAGGGTAGTCCAGCCATGTGACGAGCACTTTTTTGACTCCGTTGACAGTTTTTCGTCTCAGAATCTTGTCAATTCGATAGACTCCAGTGTCTTTTGCAGGCTGAATTTCACATCTATAGAATCGACCCTCCAAGGGCTCGCCACCGTCCAGGCTTTTGAGAGAATACAGAAAAGGGGAGACAGTACCGAAAACACGAGTAATTACAAACAATTCACGAGTCCAATTTGGATGATAACTTTTATGAAAGGTACTTGCTAGTTGTGAGATGCGAACACATGTGCCAAGAGGGAGAGGATTTCTTGAAATGGATTGAGTCTCGCCAACGTCGCCTTCTTTCACCTTGTTTGGAGCGATGCCCGTGGCAGAGTGAGGCGAGCGATTGTAATTGTCAACGAGTTTCTGCACGACATCGATCCATCTCCATGTGCCAGAACTAGTGAAATAGCGATAGATTCTCTGCTTTAGCGTCCGAATGGCTCTCTCAGCCATGCCAGCCTTGATTTCAGACTTGGGAGAGTAGTGAGCGACTAGATGCTGCTTGAATAGCTTGGAACAGTGGGAGTTGTAAAACTCTTTGCCCATATCCGTAATGAAACGGGAAGGAGAAACGAGCTCAAATATAGAGTTGAGAGCAGCAGCGACCTCAGTGCCTGTCTTCTGTTTGATCGGGCGAGCATAAATCTTACGCGTGTAACAATCGATGCACACGAGAAGATAATTGTTCTTGTCATTGAAGGAGGAAAGCGACTGAAAATCTGCCAAATCTGCCTGAAGAGTGACTCCAGGCCCGATACCAATCGTCTTACGCCTCGGAAAACGCTTCCTAACCGGCTTGTGGAGAGCATACGCCTCTTCTTCTTCGAGAACTTTCTCCACTTGAGAGACGCTTTTGCCAATTTTTCGCGCAATGTTGCTCGCTCCAGTGAAGGCGGTGTCATTTTTCAAGTCGAAATAGAGAGAACGAACTTTATCACCATTCATCAAGCATGTAACAATGTGAAATGACATTAATGTTTCCAATCGCCAATATGACCAATATCTTTCTTCTTCTTGGGCATCTTCTCGACAGTCGTCTTTTCGATTGGTTTGTGCCTCTTCTTCTCGACTGCAATCTGCGTTGGCTTCACGGTGGTCCTCTTCTCGATTGGTTTGTGCCTCTTCTTCTCTTCCGCAATCTGCGTTGTCTCCTTCTCTGGAGGCTTCTCCACAATAGGAGGAGGGATAGGTGGAGCCTCTTCCATCTCTTGCCTTGGAGTGTTGTTTGTGGGAGAATGCACTTCACGGAAATTACGGATACGGAGAAGCATATCTTCCAAGAGGGACACTTTGAGAGGTGAGGCGATAGATTTGTCAGCGAGTAAATTCATGAGGTTCGAGTAGGCATTTTCAAGTTTGACATCATCTTTGGATAGAGCAAGGTAGGGGATAATACGGAACTTGGTCACATGATTCATAGTTTGAACAGAGCGAGGGCAGAACGAATAAGAAGTGCAATACGGGGAGCTAGATGGAGCAACAGTCGTCTAGCAATGTCGTAATCTCGAGTCTTGCCAATTTCACGAATGAGCGATACAAAAGGTATGAGGCCAGCGGCTGCACGCTGACTGAAGGGAATAACAGACAAATTTGTACAAATTTCAACAAGGCAATTGAGCTCAGAAATTGATGCGTCAGAAATGTGTTTTATAGGGTTGGCACAGACGTTTAGAAGAAACGACCGGTTGGCAGCTAGCTTGTTCATGCTAATGAAAGATGATTCCCAGGGGAGAGCAAAACTTTCGAATCATGGCATCATCGTCGATCGTCTTTTTGAACACGCCCACAATTTTTCGAAATGACCATCCATGAGCAAATTTGGTGAGGAAGAAGAGAACATATCCTCCGCAGACAGTTGAATCTAGATTTTGATGTGAGATTGCATTGTACTGAACAGTTTTGAATCTCTTACAAAACCGTGCTATCCCTCCTTTCTTTGGTGGAGGACGACCAAACGAGTCGAAGTAGTAGAGCGTATTTCCTCTCGAAGCCAACCCAACCCAGTGCGAGCCTGGTGATTTTGAAGTATCAAGATTGACAGCCATGATAAATTGTCGAGGAACAGTTGTTGGAAGCATGTCTGATGGAAACACGCCCATGAACATTTCTCTGCATCTCTCATCTCTCTCCAAGACATGTGCAATTTCGTTACTCTGCATGGTCTCTCGAAAAAAGAGGAGGAGTTTCCAAACTGGAGGAGAGTCGTCAGTCTGTACTAGTGTACAACTAGTGAGTGGTCATGTCGTCTCAAGCTCCTGCTTTCATATCGTCTCTGCCCGAGCACGCAACGCGGATGCCTTCTCCTCCTCCTCACTCTCAAACTCCGATGGATGCGACCGAGTACTACCGTCTTCAATCGGAGAAGCTCGCAGCTCGAACGACACAAGCCAAGAAGACGTCGCCTCCTCCCCCTACCACTTTTCCCTCTGATTTGACTGGCCTGAATCCTACTCCTCTCGCCGAGAATTTCGAAAAGGGTCGAAAATTGTCACGAGCTCAATTGATATGCCGGCCACGTGGCCTTTTTCTCTTGCTCTGCCATGGTTGTCAGTTGAGATTCCGTGAGACGACAGTTGTGGAGGACAAGCCTGGAGGCTCCATTTTCACAGTTTTCATGTGTCATCGTTGTAATGAGAATAACCGCATTGCTCGCTTCTTCAATCCCAAAGTTTGAATAAAGGCATCTATTGACGACCATGTGTTCCGATACAGAGGGCGATATGGGTAGAAAAGTTTACTTCCATTGGTAGCCTCGAATTGGAAAATATAGAGCGATATGGAGAGGGAGAAGAGTAATAGTCTGATCCAGTGAGAGAGAGGGAGGAAGAGAGAGAGAGAAGAAAGAGGGAGAGAGAGTGATCAAGAGACCGACCGAAAGAGGAGAGTGAGAGAGAGAGAGAGAGAGAGAGAGAGAGAGAGAGACAGAGGGGGAGAGAGAAGAGGTCCAACTCCTATTAGAAGTTCCAAGACAGAAGAGAGAGATAGCGAGAGAGAGAGAGAAGAGGTCCTACTCCCATTAGAAGTTCCGAGACAGAAGAGAGAGAGGTCCTACTTCAATGAGAAGCTCCAACGCCAAGGAGAGAGAGAGAGAGAGAGAGAGAGAGAGAGAGAGAGAGAGAGAGAGTGAGAGGGCCTGGGGTTAAGAGAAGGGTATAGGGAAGAACTGATCCAGTGAGAGAGAAAACGAGAGAGAGAGAGAGAGAGAAAGAGAGAGGGAGAGAGAGAGTGAGAGGGCCTCGGGCAAAGAGAAGGGTATAGGGAAGATCTGACTCAATGAGAAGTGATGAGCTCCAACATGAATAGGACATTTCACCTATGTACTTACTTTACATCGATGGCCGAGTGGTTACCGCGTTTGACCGATGCGCACGTCTTGGCTGGCTCGACTCCACATGAGGTAAGTTGCAAAAGGAGAAAAATATCGAAAATCGAAAATGAAAATCGAATATTGAATATTGAAAATCGAATATCGAAAACGAATATTGAAAATCGAAAATGAAAATCGAATATCGGAAAAACGAATATCGGAAAACGAAAACTGTAGGAAACTGTAGGAAACTGTAGGATACTGTAGGGGATTACGGTAGCGCAGTGGTGAGAGCCGTAAAGCTGAGAGCCGTGGATTACGGTAGAGCCGTTGGATAGGCATCCGGCACGGATGCCTATTCTACGGATACGGAACAAAAATGTAAAAACAAGAGGGGTATACTACTTATAGAACTGGCATGAGAAGACTCAGCCGACCCGCTTTCCGAAAAACAGGTGTGAATCTAGTTCTTCGATCGGATCTGAGACTGATCATGATATTTTTCCGGAATTTAAAATTAGAAGCTTGCATAGTCAATTTGAAGCTTCCGTTCACTCTCCTGTTTGCTGTAAGAAGCCACTTTTTGAGACTATTTATGTGGTATCGTTTCAATTCGTGACCCTACCTCTATGTCACGTGAGAGGTGCACATCTGTCTGTCTTTCTGAGAAAACAGACTGAGTGAGCTCGAAGATGTGTGACACCTTGCTTGTTTCATTGAAAACCACAAACGGTCGATAGAAATCAATTTTTTGTATTTTTTGGACGGATGTTCGATCTTTTTGAACTTCCAAAGTTCTGATGTCTGGAACTTCTGAAATGTTGGGCTATGGGCTATCTACACAGCCAAATGTTCGACTCAGCCTGTGTGCTCGAGCAGAGACAGCGGTGTGTGCTCTCACGACATAGAGCCTGACAAGGGAATGATCTTAGGTGTACCTCAGATTGGGATATGAGACCTGGTCAGCCTGAAAGCCCTCGTTCTCACGAGTCGATTGGTGTCTTCAAAAGGTGCTAAACTTTTACCTGAGTATTTTATTTCCATTTTTGAAAATCGGTCGAACTTTACCTCTTTTCCTATTGAAA
This sequence comes from Hololepta plana, assembly GCA_963695495.1. NCBI lineage: Eukaryota > Metazoa > Arthropoda > Insecta > Coleoptera > Histeridae > Hololepta > Hololepta plana. The sequence goes on along the minus strand of CAVOJK010000204.1, from coordinate 530 downwards.
ATGTACTGGAATTGTGTTCTCTCGCTTTTGAAGCGAGTGTATGAATACAGTTTTTATTCTCCACCAAGACATGGAGAGTTGGTGTGGTGGCAAGCTCGCCGACTTGATGTACGAGTGTTGTGGGTTCGAGTCCCTATCTCAGGTACACTAAAGTTCATTCCCTTGTGAGTCAGGAAACAACACGGGACCACATGGAGAGTTCACAGTCACTCACTTCTTAGCGTCCAGCACGGGGAGAGGTCGTTAATTTATGATATTTTTTCACGAATGTTCATCTCAACACTCAAAGTTGAAAATTTTTGCGCGGAGCTCCAGAGCAGTCCACATGTAACCTCTTCAGCATCCCGAGTATTTTGAAGCGAGCCCATCTTATCTCTCCTGGAGCAATGCGGAGTCAGTAGTGTTCAAACTCTCCCAATTCTCTTTTTTCTCTGATAAGGAAACCACTTTCAGAGGGTCCGGCAAAACCATTAATGACCTACATATTCTGAAAGGTATTTTCGAGGAGATTCTAATCCAAAATCTCAGTT
>CAVOJK010000202.1:0-25297 GCA_963695495.1 Hololepta plana | reverse complement strand
CAGAACAAATGAACAGTCGATCGGAATTGAAAAAGGAACTGGCACCAACCTGGTGTGAAAGTGAGCACATCAGCCAACATGGTGCCATTGTAGCCTCCAAACAGCCACAAGCTCTTGTCGTTAGCGACAGTCACGTGACCGAAGCGACGCAGAAGAGTATTGTGATGATTTGTTGGTGAAAATGGTATCCACTCGTTGCATCCTAGAAAAATACGGACTGATTCTGGAGGCAAGCGAAAAAGAAAATGTAGTTAACATTCTCCACTTCCAGACATGTTTGAATGTTCATAACTTCTGAGCGTTACACTCGAAATTTGAATAAAGTGATTTCGAGAATTCGATAATGATTTCCTTTCACTCACTCAGATCATACTGGAGATAGTCTCCTCGGAAGCAATCAGCAGCGATTCGCTGTTGTCCAGGTGGAGGAGGAAGGCCGCCAGCAGCTGCCATTTGATCCGCCTGAGATCAAATTCAATACATTCTCAACCAGCAGCATCCTCGAAATGATTGCTCTCCCTCAACAAGAAGTTTTCTTGAAGATCATGCAACAAACGAAATCTCACCTTGGGATTGCCACCAGTGATAATCATGAGACCATTGAAGATGGTCGCAGAATGCATGAAAGTGCCGCCTTGATTCGATGCGTTGAGTGTAGTCCATGAAGCAGACTGAAAAATATCGGTGTCATTCCGCGAAGGCATCACTGCTATCAGTACATAGTACTACATCCGTTCCATGGACCAGAATGAAAAAAAACTCACGTCAATGGTAAACTGAATCAAGCTGTCTGTGATCTTGTTGTGAGATGTTGTATCACTTGACTCGGTCATGCCACCGTAGATGAGAACAACACCGTTGCCGCCGGAGCCCGTGCTGAAATGCTCATTTAGCAGTGAACAACGCAAACATAATTCGTCTGCTAGCCTCGAATCGGGAACGGTGGGCAATAGAAATTGATGATATTTATCTACGTGAAAAAAATATATAATGAACAACTCACTAATGCACTGAAGAGTGTCCGTAGCGTCCGTGGATGTGCGTATTCGATGTGTCTGGCCACGACCACGTCTTTGTCGCTGGAAAAAAACGTGCTCTCGGAACGCGGTGGTGAAAATTTAAATATAAATGATACAGTTATCAAAAACCGGGGAAGAAAAACTACTCGGAAAATTGACTTCTCGAGTTTTTGAAGACTCACCAAAATCATAGACTTGCACTTGATAGACGAATCGCATCGCCGGATTGTATCCGAAAAATATGTACATCTTGTTGTTGATGACATGAGCGGTGTGACCGGAGACTGGAATTGGCGGAACCTGCAGTGCGTTTTATGCAAACTTTTTTGATATAGCTTCTCACTAAATGAATACAGGCACGAGAATAAGGAAGATATATGTATAACTCACCGTGAGGTTCTTGTTCTCCTTGTGCACAAGATCCCATGTGAGCGTCTCCATATCGTAGCTCCACAGCTCGTTCGTTGTATCAGTCTGATTCACGACGCCGCCAAACATGTACAGCTTGTTCTGAAGAGAGAAACCACATTCCACGACGAGAGAGTGAGAAACTAATGGAAGTGGAGTAGAATGAAAACTCAAAATCGACAAAATTTATGAAAAACGATTGGAGTTCGAGTGTTACCAATGTTTATTTCAGTTCTCTGAACATAATTGACTCACTTTGTACTTGACTACAGTATGCTCGTATCTCGGATGTGGAAGAAAGAGGCCATTCTGCGGCTGCGCGGACCATCTTCTTGTTTGAGTGTCGAACTTTTCGACCATGTTAGCTTCACGCTCGTTTTTGAACCTGTAGAATTGGAATTTGTACGCAATTTTTTCAGCTAAATCTGGTGGAGGCGAAATGAGAAGGGTGGAACTGGAAGACTGACATTTCGCCACCGATGACCCAGAGATCATTATCAACAAGTACAGCAGCATGCGATGCTCTGCCACTCGGCCGCCGCCATTGATCATCTTCACTCCGCTCGTGATATTGCCATACTCCCTCAGACTTAGCAGACTGACAGAACTCGCCTGTAGTAACATTATTCTCCTCTGGTAAATGGATGCAAGTTGTTCTCAAGCTTGTTCTCCAACCACGGTCCTGCTTGGAAACAACTTGTTTTTCGCGTTATGCAACTGTTTCCAAGTACATGCAACTTGTTTCCAAGTATAACCGTACTTGAAAACAAGCTTGAGAACAAACATGGGTTGTACTTGGAAACAATTTGTATTCTACTTGAGAACAATTTGAGATTAACAAGCTTGTTTTCAAGTACGGTAAACTTGGAAACAAGTTGCATAACGCGAAAAAAACAAGTTGTTTCCAAGCAGAATCGTGGTTGGAGAACAAGCTTGAGAACAACTTGCATCCATTTACCAGAGTCTCTCTCAATTTTTTCTCTACACTTATCAGTGTTTGACAATCGGCATCGTAATAAATAGCGAATAAGCATTGAAAGTAGCAAATTTTTGAGGAACTGACCGTGAGCATGTGCTGGACATTGACATTCGCCACTCCTGCAGACACCGCCATCACCGCAAGGACCTGTGATTGGAGACTTCCAGCGGTGTCTTTTTTCCAAAAAAAACCAAGGATGAACCTTATCACATGCTCGGAGAGACTTCGAGAACAAACTAGAAACAAAAATCAAAAGGCAAACGTTCTCACCTGGCTGTCCTTCGTCGTCCGGCATGCAGACGCGGCGCTCGCACGAGGCGCCAGAGAAGCCTGGGCGGCACTCGCAGCGCCCGCCGATGCAGGTGCCAGCGCCACGGCAATCGTATGCGCATCTGAACACAGTGATTGTATTACCTATATCATCTCATTACAGAGTACTCATCTTCACTTTCAACGAACGACCATAAAACAACCGTCAACTCTCATTTTTTTCGGAACAAGCATTAACTATCATTCTCGTATTCAGTTCTCAGTTTGAGTGTGCTCATAATGGCCGAGAGTATCTCTTGTGTCCACTTATTCCGAACGACCTCGAAGAAAAACGGACCCGCCATGCTCTACAGTAATCATGAAGCCTTCCTCCGATTCAGCCATGTCCGAGAAGAAAAAGACATAGCCTTCGCCAGACGGAATCGCAATCTCGAACGGCTCGCTGATTCGGCCACTGCAAAAAAAAGATCCTTTCGAAGCCAACATGGCACTCTATCACAACTGTAATCAGCCTCGTTCATCTTAGCAGCTCCAAAGTTTTTGCTGTATCATGCCGAAAAAGGAGACGTGAGCTGGTAAATGGTAAATGGGTGGAACGGGGAGAGTGGAGAGTGAGTGAGGCAGAGATAGAGAGTGAGGGAGAATTGAGAGAGTGGCACAGTGACGAACAAGCCGATTGAGGGTATTACAGCGCATGGATGAGAAGATAGAAGTGACTCACCAGAGTGCAGCGAGTTGCCTTCCAGTCGTTCCACGACCCTCGTACACGTACAGATAGTCCCAGCCGCACTCCGTCGAGAAGTTGTGCACTTTGAGAACGATACTCGTAGATGACTGAAACGGAATATTGATTGATTGGAACAATACTGAAACATATGAACATTGGATTGCGTATCTTGGACGTTGAAGCAAAGAGGCAAAATGTATAGAATAAGATCGTGAGTCTGACCGGGTTCTCAACGAGCCACGAGCACTGCGATAGTGGAGCATATGACACTGGCGCATCCATGATTGCAGTTTGATTGTCGGATATGCTGAATGCGTCTATTTAAGAAATTGTGATCGTCGTTTCTTCTTTCATTGGTCGAAAAATTCAATTTGTTATTCTGTGGTTTTCTAGCATTTTTTGTAGAATAAATCAGTTTGATGATAGAGCAACAAAACAAAACAACAAGACTTACAGTATTCTGCCATCACACTGGTCACACGCGAGGCCTTTCCAGCCCTTCGTACAGACGCACGCGTTTGCAGCCGGATTGACGACATCTTTGACACACAACCCAGCATAACAATGAGGCTGACACGTTGCTGATAACGCCTGAAGAAGATTTTCGCTCCATTGTAGTCGTTTTTCAAATCGAGAAACGACGGCTTTTTTCCTTTCTGCCTTGTCTACATGCCAAGAATGATGCCTATTTGTTGTTGTGCCTAGAGCTATTTATGATTGAGTGAAGTCGAGTTTTGTGCGCTCGCAGGGAGTGAGAAAGAGAGAGAGATAGAGAGAGAGAGAGAGAGAGAGAGAGAGAGAGAGCGAGAGAGAGAGAGAGAGAGAGAGAGAGAGAGAGAGAGTTATGGTCTACCCATGAACCGAGGCAGCCTTCAAGTGTCTGTTGTGAGCGAAATATGCATGTTTGTATGTGTGCATATGCAGCAGCTCTTCACAATACACAGCACTGAATGGGATCTCGCTTTGAAAAGATGCTAGTCGCCCCCTCCCACTCCCTCTAGCATCGCTCTCTTACGAGCACTAATGTGAGCGGGATTCCGCCCCCTGGTCTCCACCACAATGTATCGCACACTTTTTCAGGTCTTGGCTACAGCGCGTGAATTGTCCGAGAGTGAGAGAACAAGAGGGTGCCCTTGGGGCTCAAACGCGACGTCGTTTGCTTTTTCACAGGCTCTCTTCCCCTCTTCCTCTCTCTCCAGATCAGATGACCGCTCGCTTTCTCGCATAGGCCGCAAACATTGACTAAGAGGCCTTCATGGCCTCATAGCCAGCGAGATGGCACGATGGCCGGGGCGTGCACTTGAACCAACCTTATCTACATCAAAGGATGCTTCAGCTGAGCTAGCAAGTGTCACAATGAGTAACAAAACGGGCGGCGCATAGTGGTGTAATCGACAAGTGTATGCCATGTGGCTGGCAGCGCGCGGGGGGAAGGCGACGTCGTCGTCGTTGGGTAGCCGATGGTAGTGGGAGAGGCGAGGCAGCGGACGACGGCGACCCTCCCCCGCTCGGCGCTCTCGTCGCCCATCCAGCGAGAGCTGAAACAGATAGGAAATCAGTCTTTTCCTCCAAAACAAAGGATCAGCACGACGACTCGCGAATCAAAAATCACGAAACGACAAATTCCTGCGAGAGAGAAAAAGATAATCACAACTGAGGCAAAACAGGACATAACGCGAGTAGAACAAATCGCTACCGCATTATCAGTAGGAGGCGTAATCAATTGAGCGAAAGTGTCGATAGCAAGGATGGCTCATAGCTGGAGAGAAAAGAGCAGAGTACGAGGGGAAGTGGGAGAGTACATGAACGAACGAGCGAGAGAGAGTAAATGGGTGGTCGAGAGAGTGTGTAACAACAGAGAGACTGTGAGTGAGGGAGTATGACGAAGTTAGAAGAGGGAGAGAATGGAAGAGCAAAGCAGAGACATAGTGATAGTGGTGGTGAGAGAGAGTGCGTGGAATCGCTGGGAAGGTCAAGTTGAGCCTGATGATGAATCAATAGAGTCAGTGATTAGCTTGATGGTCGTATGGTGGATGATGATCTCGCCTCTACCACTGCCACTTCCCCACCACCTCTGTCGATATGTACAAGAGAGCTGGGGAGAGGAGAAGCAAGCTGCTGCGCGATCGAAGCAGCACATATAGAAAACGAGAGAGAGAGAGAGAGAGAGAGAAGGGAGAGAGAGAAGAGAGAGAGAGAGCAAAGTGAAGTGGGAGATTGTGAGAGGAAGTAGAAGAGATCACAGAAAGAAAGCAAGAGGAGAAGCTTCATTCTCACATTTCATACACATCTCTCTCACTCTCTACCTCTTCCACCCTTTTCCTTTGCCTGCTTCTCTAATGTTTCTGCAAATTTCTCAATCCTCACTTCCTTCCTGCCTCACTGGTTGACTAATTCGGCGGTGTGCGAGAGATGGAAAGAATGCGCGCGTGCGCTCTCACGGCTATGAATGGGAACGGTAGAACTGGCTGATGAGGTAGAGAGAGAGAGGGGGGAGAGAAAGAGAGAGAGAGAGAGAGAGAGAGAGAGAGAGAGAGAGGGAGAGAGAGAGAGAGAGAGAGAAAGAGAGAGAGAGAGAGAGAGAGAGAGAGAGAGAGAGAGAGAGAGAGAGAGAGAGAGAGAGAGAGAGAGAGAGAGAGAGAGAGAGAGAGCTGGGGGAGAAGAAGACGGTTTCAGAGAAGAAGAAGCAGAATAGACTGAGAGTGTATTTCCCAGGTGAGAGAGCAGAAGAGTCCGAAGACCAGAGGAGAAAGCAAGTTGATGCTTTGGAGAAAATTGCTCTCTCTCTATCTTTTTCTCTGTCTCCTCTCCTACTACTCCGGGCGAACCCCCAATCAGCGTTCGCGTTTAGGCCTCTCATATTCTCTTCTCTCTTCATGCACTCTCCCAACTGCCGATCATGAGAAACGTAGAAACTTCACCCCTCGCCAACAGTAGCAAAGAATGAAAAACGACTCTCGATCAATGTGCGTTTGTGAGAGAAAGGAGTACGCAGAAAATAACGAGAATGGGAAGAGAGCGAACGAGAGGATGAAGTGAATATTGCAGACTTCTCACTCTTCCTCTGACGAAACAGAACAACAACCCTCGAAAAGGCGTCATAGAAAATGAGAGGAAGGAATGCGACGCGATTACTCGATCATTCAAATTAGCGTGTAGGAGACTTGGAGAAAGTCGAGCAACTAAGAGTGGCCTTACGACAGACTGCTTTGATTTGACGGCTTCTGCTATTCCACCCTCTGTATACCATGTGTTCACATTTTCAATCAGGGCTCTATGCAAAGGAGAGTGAGATGAAGCAGTAGACACGAATGGGGGAATGGGGCGAGATATGAGGAAAGGGGAGAGAGCGGGAGAGAGAGAGAGAGAGAGAGAGAGAGAGAGAGAGAGAGAGAGAGAGAGAGAGGGAGAGAGAGAGAGAGAGAGAGAGAACTGGAGATGAGAAGCTGCCAACTGTCCGCCGCGCCACGACTACTCGCAAATACTCGTGTTCACTCTCTATCCATCAGCAGAATAGTGTGAAGCAGGAGGCTGGGCTAGATTATGTGTGTATGAGTGTGTGCGTCTATGTGTGTATGTGCACCAAGCACGACCTTCATTACGTCTCTCTCACTCTCCCACCAATCGTAATGCACCGCTCGAAATCTGCCAGGACTCGTTCTGCTCAGCCCAATTACGTGCATACACACACGCCAAATTCTCAAAAGATCAAGAAGAGAGAAAGTATACGAATCGTAAGACGATGCATGACCTAAACCGATCAAACAGACATGAAAACTTGTTCACGTCGTTGAGCATAGTCAATTCGGGCCTCTTTCTCTGCCTCTTTCATTCTCTATCCTCACTTCTTATGCAAGCAGAAAAAGAGGAGAGAGTGACAAGTCAGAGAGAGAGAAACAGAGAAAGAGAGAGACCGACAGGGAGAGAGGGAGAGAGAGTCAGCAGAAAAGTCAGTCCAACGAAGCTTGGCAAAAAAGTCGAAGACGAAGGAGAATGAAGAGAAGCGAAATAACGACTGACCTGTTCATTCAGTCAGTCATAGTGTGGTCTTGAGAGATTATGGTAGAGGATACTGGAAAGAAGAAAGCACAAGTGTTCGCTTCTCCACTTTCGTCTGTCGTCGTTCAAACGGAAGAGCAACTTCTCTCTATCATCAACTTATCCCTATCTCTACCTCTCCATCTCGCTCAGCGCCACTTTTCTCGCAGTGTTTCAGCAGCTTCTTGGTAGATGTGATAACTGTTCTTTTGACGGGTGACTCTTAGTAAAGTAAAACTGGAAAAAGACGAGATCGAGTGGACAGCGCAGCAATGTGAAGAAGAAAAAATAATGACAACTCTCTCCACCTTCACATAGAAATTTTCCACTTGGAATGCGCTCAGTGAAACACGAAGGAAAGGAGAGTGAGAAAGGAGGCCTCCACAGAATGCGTAACCCAGAAAGGGTTCGGAAACAGATTGTGAAGTATGTGTGTGAATATCTGTGCAGGAAGATGCAAAAACGAGAAGGGAATGATGTAGAAGAAGAAACGAGACGGCCGAACCACATCCAGTCTTTCTTTCTTCTTTCCTTTTCCTGCTGCTTTTTCTCTTTCTTTCACCAGTCTCGGAGAAGCAGGAGAGAAGGAAGGGTGCGCGCAGGAGAAAAAGAGGAGAAAGAGTAAGAAAAAGCATGGATGGGAGAGGAGATGCGGGGACAGGGAGAGGTAGAGAAGCCGAAAAACAGATGAGGCCTGGAGATGTTGCTGAGATGGGCTGTACGGAGCGCAGCAGACAAATTCCATTCCAAAGGCTTTGCATTTCAATCCCGTTCCAAATGATTGAATCCGAAAGAGTCAATCAGTATGGGCTATCAGCTCTTTTTCTCTTTCTCACTACCTCTCTCACAATCTCCCTCTATTTTTCACTCTCTCCCTCTCCCCCGTTAGAGCCGCCGAGCTGTGTACGCGTAATTGTTCCAGAAACGTCACAATTGATTAGAGATTTACTGTAAACGAGCTTGGGCGCAGAATGTTTGAGGACATGCGAAAAGATGGAGAAAATAGGAGATCGAAGAGCGCGCTTTTCAAAGATAATGCATATAGTGTCAGAACTACATAGTAACCAAGCATGCTCAAAATGGTACATGTTTGTAGAGCATTGATCGATGGTGAGAGGTGAAGAGAGAGTGGCAGAGAGAGAGGAAAGCAAGAAGCATGAAGCCTCCCTCTCTATCCTTGCCCGCGCAGGCAATACAATCGCTCAGTCTCTCCACCCCACCCCTGCCGACTGCCATTACCACCCCTCCCTCTCTCTCCACCGGTGCAGCTCCAAAACAGTCTCAACAGATCGTCCATCAACCAAATACTACAGAGAGCAACATTGTGTCGTTGTGTGTACGCTGATGGGTGAGAGAGCGATGAAGTGTTGAGAAAGACGAAGTGAGAGAAGGAGAGTTGAGGGGAGCGTCTGTAGACCAAAAGAGAGTAGAGGGCGAAGAGGAAGCAGAGGAGGAGATAGAGCTGGAGGGGGAGAGGAGCAGGTGATGGAGCTGAGACGACGGGCGGGGGGACCTCCAGCGCGCACTCGCCACTCTCTTCTCTCATTTCCATACCTGTCGTCCCGCTCCTTCCTCCCCCTCTTCTCCGCCTCCTTCTTCTCCACTCCTTCGATATACAAGCTCGACTATTCTTCGCCCACTCGCTCCCTCCTTTCTATGCGCACTCATCCACCTCTCAAACAGTCGGGAAGAAGTGAAAGAGAATAGAAATTGGATGAGAGATGGAGCGATCCGGAGGGGATACGGGGCAGAGAGAGAGAGAGGAGGGGGTGAGTCGAGGCGATGCGAGCTGGTAAGAGATGTTGCACTGTCAAGCTCCTGGCCACTCTTCTTGAGCTCTCCAACGATTTGATCGACTGACTAGGCCATACGACTCACTCGATCAAGCAAAATGCAGTGGGGCTACTGCGAATGAACAGTTGATCATGCGCATGCCTATTTCATTCTGCCTCTATTTTCCTATCCTCTCTCTCCTAATTTCTCCCTCAACTCTTCATTTTCTGCCTCTTGCTCACCTCTCTGCCTTCACCACGTCCTTACATCCAAATTGCGCCGTGTCAGAAAAGCGAACGAAGGTCGCACAACCACGATGCGTAGATGTGAGCGAGAAAAGGGCGTTGCGAGATGAAGAGAGTGAGAGAGAGAAAGAGAGAAAGAGCAGCGATGGACGGGAGCACATCACACTTATCGAGATAGAATAACCGAACTAGAACATCCATGACAAGGCAGTTCCGAATTGGATGGACTCGTAGGTAAGATGAACGGAACGAGAATCGAGGAGGAACGAAGGAAATTGGATAGAAAAGTCTCTCTTCTCTCTCCCCCCCCTCTCTCTCTGAATGTTGTTGCTGTGAGTCTAGAACTACTCCAGCTTCCAACCGATGGGCTTTTCGTACAGTCATTGAGGTCAAGAAGATGCGAATAGTGCCATGCTACAAGTAGAGAAAAACAAGCAGGGAAGTCTTCGAGCGCTGGATGATCAAGGAACATAACTAGACAGAGTGAGAGGGAGAGAGGGAAAGCGTACCGAGACCAGGGGGGGGGCAGTGTTGCCTATCCTATCCAACGACACAATCTTTCTCCTTTCTTCTTTCTTTTTTTTCTCTTTCATCAAACCATCTCGTGCAATATGAATACACAATACACAATCACTGCTTTATTACAGACAATCTTCACAAAATGACGATGTGGCAAACAGAAACTGTAAGAAACATTCCACCAGGAAAATCAGAAAAAGAATTCATCCAAGCAAAGCACTACTTGTCAGAACAAAAAATGGATACTGCAAATCTCTGAATAATTGTTATATGCAAAGCTCTAACCGACTACTTTGAAAGAAACACATCCCTATTAACAAAAATTTTTAGACAACCTAGTTGTAGGTATAGTAATTGAACAATGAATCGAAAATCTAAATAATAATACAAAAATCCTGAAGTTCGGATCCGAGAAAGGTGGAGGCAGGCAATCGATCACTTCGTATCACGAGCAATATCTCATGAAGCCCGATGTAGAATTCGCTGATCTGAGAAAGTTCATGTACTTGAAGACGCTACATCTGGCACCAGTTGCCATCTGAAAGAAGATCCAACAGTCTTCCAACCTGTAATTTGTCGACGCCCGGTTGATGAACAGCGCCCGTTGAGCTTTATCAGCATCATGGATGCAAGCCTCGTCCTCGTCCATCCGATCTTTCTATATCACCACCTGGCATATCATTTATTGCCATTGTAACGAAGAACCAAAATCTGGGAGAGCTTGGGATGTTTTCGCACCAATGTGAGTCGATTCGTTACAGAACACACGAGAAATTCGAACACACAAAGTCTCGTTTACAAAAAAAATGATTTTGCGAACTGCGTCCCGCAATCCATCACCAGTATAAGCAGCACTCACTTCTAAAACAAATTCTTGTATGATCTTGTTGGCATCCACTCGTTTTTTGGATGTTTTCGCCGCTGCCGGAAGAATCGCCGTTGCGCATTGTTCAGCGCCTGACAATTATTTCAATATTTAGTTACTAGTTTAATTCGAAGAGAGGAATGAAATGGATATACATTAGAGTGGTTATGGCGAGCCGCGGGTACTCGCGCAACGACTGACTCCAAGAGAAGATCGCGCGATCAGCTGTCATAGCTGTCTTGTATCGCACTAGGCCTGCTCCTATCTCTAGGCCCGCTCTAGGCCCGCACATGTGCGGGTACCCGCATGCTTGCTTCTTCACCATACAGAAGGGAAGAGAGAGGAGGGAAGAGAGAACAGGGCAGAGTTATGAGTCAAAAGAAAAGGAGAGATGATATGAGTGCACATAGTGCAGTGGTTGTGATTGATGAAAATGAATCGCACTGGTCATGTTCGACACCCACCCTAGCTTGGTATCTTTTGCAAAATTTGATCATAGTGTGAGAGCAAATCTGCAAAAAAAAAAGGTTTCCTTCGGAGGAGAACGAACAGCTGAAGACATGCGTGCAAGTCGCATATTTTACCACAAGAAAAGGCTGCGCCGCCTCGAGGCGTCGCAAGAGTTTGAAGGGTTACACTTTTTGATACAGTTGTACTTTGAACTTCCTTCTAGAATGTTCGCGAAACATCGTGTACTATCGAAGTAAACAATGGAACATTCTAGAGTACTGAAATTAGGTACAAATATCGGCTTCTCCCCTCTTTCTCAATTCCCGGGTCCGCTCAGACACTATTCCGCTGCCTGGCGCCAAATCGATACCGCAGAGATATGCGCATGCCCTGGGGGCACCTATCAGTGCTTATCACTTATCAGTGGGACCCCTCGAGGAAGCCCCACTCATAGTGGGTTGGACCTTACACACGAACACACACACACACAAACAGCTCCTTTATATATAGTATGGATTACACCATGGGTTCACATGGAAGGTGGATGAGATGCATCTGAAGATTGTACTCATGTAGTTGTCTAGATCTCTCTAGTTGCTGCCTCTCACTCGTGAGAGTGCGAGCTGCCTGCTCTGTGCGGGTACCCGCGACCTCTTGTCCTCTACCTAGGCCCGCTCTAGGCCCGCACCTCTATGCGAGTACCCGCTCAAGTGCGAGTACTCGCGTCTCGCCATAACCACTCTAATATACATAGTTCAGCTATAGAAAATTTCAAACATGTTCAATCAAAAACTACGGTAATATTGCAGAAGAGAATTGAGTAATGTTCTAACCTTAGTGGCCGCTCCAACCCATAGAAACACGGTAGAGCGAGAAAACTCTCTCGCTGGTCAGATCGTAAAAGTCGCAGTAGCACGCATCGGCCCCTATCTGAGACATGGATGTCGATAGTTCAGCTGTACCAAATTTGTATCATACTCAATTTGAAACTCCGGCTATAACAGAGAAGAAGATTCAGAAATGTTCCAACCAAAGTGGCCGCTCCAACCCATGGTGTCGCAAAAGAGAGAAAACACTCTCTCGCTGGACAGATCGTAAAAGTCGTAGTAGCATGCATCGGCCCCTATCTGAGACATGGATGTCGATAGTTCAGCTGTACCAAATTTGTAACATATTCAATTTGAAACTCCGGCTATAACAGAGAAGGAGATTCAGAAATGTTCCAACCATAGTGGCCGCTCCAACCCATGGTGTCGCAAAAGAGAGAAAACACTCTCTCGCTGGACAGATCGTAAAAGTCGCAGTAGCATGCATCGGCCCCTATCTGAGACATGGATGTAGATAGTTCAGCTATACCTTATTTGTAACATGTTTAATTTGAAACTCCGGCTAAAACACAGAAAAAGATTCAGAAATGTTCCAACCTTAGTGGCCGCTCCAACCCATGGAGTCGCAGTAGAGTGAAAAAACTCTCTCGCTCGTCAGGTCGGAAAAATCACAGTAGCATGCATCGGGTCCTATGAAAGAAATGGATGTACATAGTTCAGCTATATCAAATTTGTGACATGTTCAAGAAACTGACAGACAGTTCCCGTCTGTTGTGGCTGCCATCGCCTTGAGCGCCGCTGCTGTGAAGTTCCTTGCCAGCATCCAAAGAGACTTGACGTAAAATTGATTGCCTTGCCAGTTTCCAAAGAGCGTCCGCATCCGCTCGCTTTCTGAGCGAGCGGAATTTTTGGTCAAAAAATGTCCAGGCGAGCAAATCCTCTTCCACACCGCCACAAAGTCTGTGATAAGCTACCGTAATCCAAGGGGTTCTTGTCGGTGCGCTGCGATAAATCAGAGAACAATGATACGAAGAAGTTGAACAATAAGTATGGCTCATATCATTTGAAATGACGTTCTGAGAAAGTTCTGCTAGTCAAAAACATTCTAGGGTCTACCGTATACTCAAACTGGGGATGGACACAAAAGCGCGATATTCGTTGAATATCGTCTGAGATGACCATAGAATAGTCCAGACGATAGAGCTCTCCTGGCCCGTCACAACGATATGCTTACCTTTCTTGTAAGACAGTTCTCCGATTTATGGCAACGGAAAAACCTCTCGGGTTACGGTAGCATCACTTTTGCGCTCACTACAGTAATGGGAAGGGTTTTTTCGTCACCATAAATCGGAGAGTTATTGTACGAGGAAAGTGAGCATATCGTTGTGACGAGCCAGAAGAGCTCTATCGTCTGAACTATTCTGTGTTCCTCTCAGAAGCCAAACAACGGAAATAACGCTATTGCGCCCATGCCCAACTTGGGTATACGGTAGACCCTAGGGATGTTTTGACTAGCAGAACTTGCTCGAAACGTCATTCCAGATGATATGAGCCTTACTTGATTTTCTTAACGCGGGATCCTAGATTGTCCTTTTGATAGATCTCATCCATATTCATGGTATTTTTTATTGTACCTCGTTGTACTGATCCATTATCACGTACGTATACCATTACTATTACTCATACCTCTCTCTAAATTTTTCCGTGATAAACAATTTATTAAAAGATTGTGCAACCCGAACCGTTTTTGGAAAGGAAATCAATTTCACCTACGCTATGACAGTGACCAGCTCGAGTTCTATCTCTCATTGCATTTTTATCACCATTGGTGACAATTGATTTTTGTGCTAGAGTGCAGACCTGGTCGAATAGAACAAGTTGAGACGCAGACTCTAAGATGTGCGCAAGGTCTCTCATCTCTCGGTCCTCGCTCTCTCATTCTCTTGTCGAGATGATGTGTTGAGTGGTGTATGGCTCTGTGTGTATTAGCAAAATAATGGTTGTTGCACACCATGGATTTACTACGATTCGGGTAGTAAAATCTTTAAATGCGGTCGGCTGTCATCCAGCCTTCCCCACAGACTTCCATAGGAATAATCCAACCTTCTCGCCATCCCCCTACGTCCGTATTTTTGTCACACCATGTCAGACACCAGTGGGACGAGTCTATCATAAAACGGGCATCTCCTCGTCAACGGAAACAGATTGAAGTTTTAGGGAGTTTTTGTGCTGAAAAAACCATAACTAGTTTCGAGAATTTGTCCAAAACATCGTTCTCGGTTTCTCAGAATCGTGAATAACAGCTAGGAAGGAACAATGAAAAATAAATTCCCATTTTTTATATGTATCCTCACGGAGTTTGGGTATACGGTAGACTCCAGAATCAACATGACTTATTCAGAGAAAATTCTGAACAGTATGAGCCAGACTTGATATTCTTCGCGTCTGAGGGTTCAACAAATTGTTATAATAGTCATACTATAATTTTTATCAAAAGAGTCAACCATCTGACTCAAACAATCATAAAATAAAATTCTGAAAATGTGAATAAGGATATTCTAAACAATCTGTTGAAGCAAACTGACAGTCAGTTCCACTCTTCTGTAGCTGCCATCGCCTTGAGCGCCGCCGTTGCCGCTGCCCTCATGCATGTCGCGGCACCTGACATGGACTTTTTGGGTTAAGCGTAGACTACAGAAGATCCACAAACTCACTTTCCAGATCAGCGGGGCTCATTTTTATAGCCACTCATCGAAGCTTCTTGAATATTTCCCGTTAATCTGAAACGTTTATGTGTGTTTATAGTTGTGTTTTTCCAAGCTCATATTACGCTATATTTTTGCCATGAGTATTAATACGAGCAGGCTTCAAAAGTCTTCCAACCTGAATTCTGTCCAGGCGATGTGGAGGTAGCCACACCGCCTGGACAGAATTGGGCCACGCTGGGCCGCCACAGCTTAGATCGGAGAACGAAGTCGCTGCCGCCTCCCGAAGTTAGGTGACTTGATTTGAATGACATCACATCAAATTGATAGAAAATAAAGTTCAGAATGAATTATGAGCTTGCTCATGCTCAAACTCACTTCTCGGATCAGGCGGGGCTATGAGGAGAATCGTGCATCCATCGTCAGGCTGTTTACATATCTTGTTGATCTGAAAATTCATCTATACATATGTTTATGTTTTACCGAACTTTGAGGCTAGATTAAGTAGGAACACAAGGAAATTCATGATTCTACCAACCTGTATTCTACGCCCAGAAGCCCACGTTG
Source organism: Hololepta plana (assembly GCA_963695495.1). Taxonomy (NCBI): domain Eukaryota; kingdom Metazoa; phylum Arthropoda; class Insecta; order Coleoptera; family Histeridae; genus Hololepta; species Hololepta plana. The sequence continues at coordinate 9,905 of CAVOJK010000202.1, read as the reverse complement.
AGCCGGCATAGCTCAGACCGGAGAAGTCTTCCAATAACTGGGTGACTTGAACTGAATATGATCACAAGTTTTCACCAGGAAAAGTTTTGGATCAAATTTGGATTTGAAGAATCAGGAAGTCAAAGAACCTGCAGCTAAGGTATAAGGTACTACTCACGCCTGGGAGCACGTGGACGTGAAGTTGATTGCCTTGCCAGCTTCCAAAGAGGCTCGACGTAAAGTTGATTGCCTTGCCAGTTTTTGAAGAGGCAAAGGCAAAGCGAGCTCCGGAGAGCTGCAGGTATTCTTCGATGAGTGCCTCCGCATCCGCTTGCTTTCTGAGCAATTTGCTAAAGAGCGTATTGAAAAAGAAAAGCAAGAAGAAGTATTAAAGAAGAAAAGCAAGAAAGCAAGAAGCGTGAAAAAAAGCAAGTATGGCTCATACTATCTGGAAAAACGTTCTGAGCAAAGTTTGCTAACAAAAAATTTCTTTTGTCTACCGTATACCTAAACTGGGGCATGGGCACGAAAGCGTGATTTGTGCTTCATTTTTTGTATCACAATTTTCCGATTTACAGCGACGGAAAAACCTCTCGGGTTACGGTAGCAGCGCTTTTGCGCTCACTATAGTAATCAACCATAAATTGGAGAGTTATCGTACGATGAAGGTAATCATCACGGACTTTTGAAGCGCCGACCTAACCTTCCTCGTTGCCATCATTCCAATTTTCACTGGCATCAAGCCAATTTTCACTATGTGACCCTAGAATGGGTCGCTTGGCTCGAGGCCAAAATGTTTTGTCAACTTCTCAAAATGGAAAACTTCAATGAACAGCGTGAACATGTGACCAGAATGCACAAAAGTGTATTAACGATGAGCATTTTTCCGCGTGGGATCCATTTGACCATCTTCACCTGCGTTTGAACACAGCGAGGCACTCCTCTGCCCTCGAAGTCGGCAGGTTTACACTGTTTCAAAGGCGTGAATCATATGTTCTGACGGGCCAAGAGCTCTATATATCGCCTGAACTATCTCCTTTTCCTTCCACTCGCTATACAACGGAAATCGCGTTCTTGTGCCCATATCCATTTTAGGTATACGGTAGACCCCAGAAACTTTTTGATTAGGAGAAGTTGCTCAGAACGTTGTTCTAGACAACATGAGCCATACTTGATTTTCTTCACGCGAGATCCGTTGATACCTGTCGTGGAGAGAGTGCGAAGAGAGTCAATCTTGTAGTTCAGAAATAAAGAAAAACTATGGAAATGAAGCAAACTCACACCCAGTTTCCGTTTGTTGTCGCTGCCGTCGCTTTGAGCGCCGCCTCCGCGCCCACGTGAACTTCAAACCTGACAATGCTCATGATATTAGGTTACTTTCACATGTATTGCCTTGCGAACTCTGAATGAGGCAACATTATAAAATTGTGAAACTACATCACCAACAAGAACTTGAAAACTCCGGAACTCGAAGTAAGCACTCACTCCTCAATACAGGCTGGGCTGTGCGGTTGTTGAGCACCGGCTTGTTGATCTAGATAATTCAAGATTGTCTATAGTTTGTTGGTCCAAACTCCGAGCAAGCTAGATTAGGTATGAACATAAAAAACATTCGTTATTCTACCAACCTGTATTCTATCTACGAACAGAAGCCCACGCTAAGCCGCCATAGCTCAGATCGGAGAAGCTTTCCAATAACTGGGTGACTTGAACTGAATATCATCACATTATGTCTACAGAAAAACGTTTTGGATCAAATTTGAAGTTGAAAAATCGGGATGTCAAAGATTCTGCAGGGCTAAAATATAAGGTACTACTCACCTCTGGGAGCACGTGGACGTGAAGTTTATTCCCTTGCCAGCTTCCAAAGAGGTGGACGTGAAGTTTATTCCCTTGCCAGCTTCCGAAGAGGTGGACGTGAAGTTTATTCCCTTGCCAGCTTCCAAAGAGGTGGATGTGAAGTTGATTGCCTTGCCAGCTTCCAAAGAGGTGGACGTGAAGTTTATTCCCTTGCCAGCTTCCAAAGAGGTGGATGTGAAGTTGATTCCCTTGCCAGCTTCCAAAGAGGTGGACGTGAAGTTTATTCCCTTGCCAGCTTCCAAAGAGGTGGACGTGAAGTTTATTCCCTTGCCAGCTTCCAAAGAGGTGGACGTGAAGTTTATTCCCTTGCCAGCTTCCAAAGAGGTGGAGGTGAAGTTTATTCCCTTGCCAGCTTCCAAAGAGGTGGACGTGAAGTTTATTCCCTTGCCAGCTTCCAAAGAGGTGGACGTGAAGTTTATTCCCTTGCCAGCTTCCAAAGAGGTGGACGTGAAGTTTATTCCCTTGCCAGCTTCCAAAGAGGTGGATGTGAAGTTGATTGCCTTGCCAGCTTCCGAAGAGGCAAAGGCAAAGCCAGCTCCGGAGAGCTGCAGGTATTCTTCGATGAGTGCGTCCGCAGCCGCTCGTTTTCTGAGCGAGCGGATGCTTCCGGTGCTGCTGCCGCCTCCAAACGCAACGTTACTTGAACTGAAAATCATCACAATATCTCACCAGGATGAAATGTTTGAATTGAAGATGGAATTGAAGAATCAAAATCAAAGATTCTGCAGAGCTAAAATATAAGGTGGTAAAGCGGAGTAATGCGTAGTTACTCCCTCAGTATCACAATCGTTTTCAACACTCGGAATTTGCCAAAGAGCGTATTAAAGAAGTACTGAGAGCTCCATGGAGTAAAAAAATGTTCTAGGGTGGTTCCACATAGTTTTCAGCCAGGATCGGAATGGACCAAACTATTTTACTGAACAAAATTCAATAAAAATGTTACAAAAACACGTGCGTTCCTGTACGCGTACTGCCCCATGAGAACGGGTGGCGACAAGCCGTTTGCCTCAAAATGCACGACAGGCTATACGCAATCAGTGGGGCTGATGAGAGAGGGGGGAGAGGGTGAGAGAGTGTGTGGAGGAGGTCAACACACAAGAATAGCGCGCTCTTCTCACGCACGATTAGAGAAGGTGCGAGCAAGGATTCTCTCGCTTCGAGAATCCCGGATGAAATTCCCGGATGGGGTCCAGGTCTCAGCACTTCTTTAAAGAAGAAAAACAAAAAGAAGTATTAAAGAAGAAAAGCAAGAAAGCAAGAAGCGTGAAGAAAAGCAAGTATGGCTCATACTATCTGGAAAAAGTTCTGAGCAAGTTTTGCTAACAAAAAATTTCTATTGTCTACCGTATACCTAAACTGGGTATGGGCACGGGCACGAAAGCGTGATTTGTGCTTCCCTTTTTTGTATCACAATTTTCCGATTCACGGCTACGGAAAAACCTCTCGGGTTACGGTAGCATCACTTTTGCGTTCACTATAGTAATTAACACGCCCTCTGTGAGAGAACCGAATACTTTGTGTGATGGGGTGGTACAAAAAGGAAAACATCAGATCTGATTGTTTTTGTTTGGTTTTTTTTGTTACTTTAGAATGTGTTAGACAACAAAATCAATACAAACTCCAATCAAACTTTGGTGTTCCCAAATGGAAGGAAACACAAGCTTTTTTGGACGCAAAAACGACAAGCTTGTTTGACGAGCGATAACTCAGGAGTGCCTCGGTATTTTCCTTAGCCGTTTTTTGCATATTTTTCATCATATCCTTATCATTGTTCAACACAGATGAAATTACAATTTGAAAATTTTCCAAGGTTTGCAAACTTGAAAAAATCGAAAATTTAGTTTTTGAATCTTCACTATTTTGAGTTTAACTCATCAGAGAGTGGTCCTGTGTGCGCTTTTTATTGCAGATTATGAAAGAGCAGATCGTGAACTACAACTTTACTCACAAAAGTGTTTCACCAAAACCGGGGGAACATGACGAAAAACACCTCAGAAACCGCTGAATTCGAGCTTGAAAAAGGGTCATTTTTCCTTGTTATTCCCGGAATGAGGCAGAAAGGTCTCAGTATCTATACCTGATCGTTGCATATTCGTTTTTAGGTTACTTAAAGTAGTTTGTGATATACGACCAATTTTTTTCGAGTCCCAATTGTTGACCACAGGTAAACAGGTTAGTGCAACGTATGCTACTTGTAGAGTCATGAAAACAGTGGAAGAATGATGATTATGTTCCTGTGTTTCAATTTTCATTTTCTGGAAAGCTCGAAAACAGAAGGAAAACGAAAGCGAAAAAGTTTTAACACTTTAGAATCCGCCATTCTTCGTGGGAGATAGGATTGGCTCGCTTCAAATTAGGTAGTGCCAGGTAAGCTACTTGTAAAGTCATGAAAACATTGGACGAATGCTGCTTTCGTTCCTGTTTATTGATTTTTAGTCTCCGGTGAGGGGAGGGGGTCAAATTCAGAGAGAAAAAGAAAATTGGGAGAGTTTGAACACTACTGAATCCGCATTCCTCCAGAAGAGATAGGATGGGCTCGCTTCAAAATACTCGGGATGCTGATGAGGTTACACGTGGACTGCTCCGGAGCTCCACGCAAAATTTTTTTCAACTTTGAGTGTTGAGATGAACATTTGTGAAAAAATATCATAAATTAACGACCTCTCCCTGTGCTGGACGCTAAGAAGCGAGTGACTGTGAACTCTCCATGTGGTCTCGTGTTGTTTCCTGACTCAGGCTCTATGTCGTGAGAGCACACACCGCTGTCTCTGCTCGAGCAAACAGGCTGAGTCGAACATTTGGCTGTGTAGATAGCCCATCACACTTCAGAAGTTCCAGACTACAGAACTTTGAAAGTCCAGTTCAAAAAGATCGAACATCCGTCCAAAAATATAAAAAAATGATTTCTTTCGATTGTTTGTGGTTTTCAATAAAACTAGCAAGGTGTCACACATCTTCGAGCTCACCCAGTCTGTTTTCTCAGAAACACAGACAGATGTGCACCTCTTACGTGACATAGTGGTAGGGTCACGAATTAAAACGAGACCACATGAATTGTCTCAAAAATTGGCTTCTTACAACAAACAGGAGAGCGAACGGAAGCTGCAAATTGACTCTCCTGGAGGAATGCGGATTCAGTAGTGTTCAAACTCTCCCAATTTTTTCTCTCTCTGAGTTTGATACCCCCCCCTTCTCCGGAGACTGAAAATCAATGAACAGAAACGAAAGCAGCATTCTTCCAAAGTTTTCATGACTTTACAAGTAGCTTACCTGGAACAAATCTAATTTGAAGCGAGCCAATCCTATCTCCCACGAAGAATGGCGGATTCTAAAGTGTTCAAACTTTTCCGCTTCCGTTTTCCTTCTGTTTTTGAGCTTTCCAGAAGATGAAAACTGAAACACAGAAACATTATCATCATTCTTCCACTGTTTTCATGACTCTACAAGTAGCATACCTTGCACTAACCTGTTTACCTGTGGTCAACACTTGGGACTCGAAAAAAATTGGTCGTATATCACAAACTACTTTGAATGACCTAAAAACGATTAATCAATGATCAGGTATAGATAATGATACCTTTCTGCCTCATTCCGAGAGTAACACGGAAAAATGACCTTTTTTCAAGCTCAAATTTAGCAGTCTCTGACGTGTTTTTCGCCATGTTCCCCCGGTTTGGTTAAAACAGTTTTGTCAGTAAAGTTGTAGTACACGATCTGTTCTTCTATAATCTGCAATAAAAAAGCGCACACAGGACCACTCTCTGATAAGTTAAACTCAAAAGAGTGAAGATTCAAAACGTGAATTTCGGTTTTTTCGATTTTTCAAACATTTAAAAATTTTCAAATTGTATTTTTATCTATGTTTAACAATGATGAGGATGTGATGAAAAATATGCAAAAAACGGCTAGGGAAAATACCCAGGCACTCCTGAGTTATCGCTTGTCAAACACAGCTTGTCGTTTTTGCGTTCAAAAAAGCTTGTTTTTCCTTCCATTTGGGAACATCAAAGTTTGATTAGAGTTTGTACTGATTTTGTTGGCAAACACATTCCAAAGTAACCAAAAAACCAAACGAGAACAGTCAGATCTGATGTTTTCCTTTTTGTACCACCCCTTTCGGGTTGTCTCATAGAGAGCGTGTTAACCATAAATTGGAGAGTTATCGTACGATAAAGGTAAGTTTCTCATAATCGTGAATAACAGCCAGAATGGACCAATGAAAAATATATTTCCATTTTCTATATGTATCCTTTCAAAGTTTGGATATACAGTAGACTCCAGAATTCACAGAACTTATTCAGAACCGAATTCTGGACAGTATGAGCCAGACTTGATGTTCTTCGCGTCTAAGGGTTCAACAAATTGTTATAATAGTCATACTATATTTCTCGTCAGAAGAGTCAACCGTCTGATTAAAACAATGATGAAAGAATATTCTGAATATGTGTATATGGGTATTTCTGAACATTCTGTTGAAGCGAACTGACAGCCAGTTCCACTTTTTTGTGGCTGCCATCGCTTTGAGCGCCGCCGCTTCCGCTGCTCTCGTGCATCTCGCGGCACCTGACATGGACATAACTTTGCGAACCGCCGAGAGAGTCATTTCCTCTGATATTTCATGTTTTTTTCTCACATAAATTCCAGTTTCAGTATCCACTCCCAGTTTGGGTAAATGGTAGTATACAGAAGATCCATAAACTCACTTCTCTGATCAGCGAGGCTCATTTTACGGCCATCTCTTGGAGCTTCTTGCTCATTTTGTTAATCTGGAGAATTCATATATAATTATAGTTATGTTATTTCAAGATCCTAGTACGCTATATCTTCGGTACAGGTATGAATATGAGGAAGCTTCAGAAGTCTTCCAACCTGTATTCTGTCCAGGCGATGAAGAGGTAGCCACACCACCTGGACAGAAGCCCATGCTGAGCCGCCACAGCTTAGATCGGAGAACGAAGTCGCTGCCGCCTCCTGGAGTTAGGTGACTCGATTTGAATATCATCACAGTAAATTGACGGAAGGTGAAGTTCAGAATGAACCGAATGGGCGTTCTTTCAGAGCTTGAAATCATATGTACGAGAATGAGAATATCTCGATCAGACCGTATTATCCTCATTTGTTGGAGTAGAGACAGCCTTTTAATGACAGTTGCTTCATGAATTCGCCAGCCGAATGGTTTCTGTGCTCTATTTGTCCTCTCTCTTTCTAGGAACAGGGCCGAAACCGTTGTTGCGTACATCTACCCTGTGCTCACGTTTAGTATTAAATTGATCATGAAAAACAAATAATCTCTCTAATTAAACAGCCTTTTCTGGTAGTTCTCACCAATAACTAAGAAATTTGAAATAGCCTGTCACTTGAGAATTAAGTGAAGAACGTGATAAACAGAAAAACATGATCGAAGTGCTGTCGAACAAAGAAAGAAATAACATTTCAAATTTCGATTGAACGGCTCTTCCGTAGCCGCATCCGTGAAGCAGCTGAATCCGAGTGAGAAGGTCGATAGGTAACTGTGGGCCGCTCACCAACTAACGTTTTGCACCACCCTAGTTGGTAGCATACGTTTGAAAAGGTCCACCCACGTCGAATTGGACCACCGCAAGTAGTTCTACAGGAATAGCTGGCACGAACAGCTCGTAGCAGCGAATATCGTTCGATTCTGACCATTTTCACCTTACGTAAATGAGGGGGAATCCGCTCGTTGAGATGAGTGACGTACAAGTGCCAAAAATTGATACCCAAGAGATTGAAAATCCTTGATATTTCACTAGGACCCTGCACTACTGAGAAATACTGTGAATCATCACTTTTGTCCCGCCCAACAAACGTCGCTTAAAGGATCTGACACCCCCTCAGTCATGACAGGTGGAAGGAGCCAGCTGTTAGGATAGTGCTCTATTTGACAACACAAGGAACCTCTACAGAAGGAGAAAGTCACTAGGAGAGAATAAGAGAAAAATATTGTGGTGTTCGCCTAGCTGAAGTTTTGCATACGTCGCTTTTGAATGCAAAACCACAGTAGCCATACACCACCCTTTAACAAAAACTTATCAACACACCGTTTACGATCACTTCAGAGCAACCGTCCTCCATGCCCTTGCTGCCGATTCCATTCTTGACGATTACGGCAGATAAAGAAGTGGGGAGATCAGCGAGCACTCGAATAATAGAGATCGGAGCAGTCACAGCATAGAGAAAGGAAGGCGAAGACGAATAGCATGAACCGACTGAAATGGAATGACTTGGAAGTTTCCAGAGAAGAGGGCGGAGCACCCCCCGTTGTGCTCCGCACTCGAATCGGGCAAGAGCGTGCACATCGATTTGATAGGTTGTCAACAGCCAGAGGGATGACTTCATGGTACGATTGAAGTATCAAACAACTCGTCTGATTATGCGCTATCCAATGATACCAAACACGAATAGAGTAGGTGATAAGATAAAAACATTCATCAGCGTCGTTTCTGCGTTTAGAAGAGCGTGCACACTAGTTTGATCGTACCTCCTCGGCATCAGTGATACGTTTATCACTCGCGCAAGTTATCAAACTGATCCTCATATCACGCGCTTCACAACGATATCAGAGTCGCAATATTGTGTTCGACCTGAACTCACACCAAAGATAAACGTCTTCGATATTGGATGATCTCTTACTGAATCGGATTGGATGATGGGCAAACACGCTGCTTCAGTGGAACTTTGCTCGCATCTCCAACAATCTTGAGTGCGAGTGCGCGAGAGGAGCGCGCTGTTGTTGTGTCTTGACCGCTCCCACACATGTGTCTCACCCTCTCCATACTCTCTCTCCAGACCCACTGATCGCGTGAGGACTGTTGCACATCTCAAGGCAAACGGCTTGTAACCAACCGTTCTCATTAAGCATTACGTACACAAGAGCATGTGTTTTGTACCTTTTCACCGTTGCCCGGTTTGGGTATACGGTAGACCCTACAAACTTGTTGACTACCAGAACTTGCTCAGAACGTCATGCTGGATTATATGAGCCATACTTGATTTTCTTCACGTGGGATTTTTCAATGTAACCATGAAAGCGTTCTCAATGCGTTCAAACAGTCAACAGATCCAACCGATGTGAAAATGGATAGTGGAGCGAACAAACTGGGTTTGGAGAATCTTTTATTCATAGTGATAAGTACATAAAACTTTGTGAATCACAAAAAGATGATTTGTGTGTTTGTGAGACAGAAACTTGGGCACACACTTGAACAGGGTTCGCAATCTTGACTTTAGAATCTATTGGATTGCCTATTAGATACATGTACATTTGCAATCTCATTAGATACATACCTATTCCCAATGAGCAATCTCATTTACTGAACCTTATTTATCACATAATCTGTTGAATCTTCTGGTCAATGTCTCGCCCTCCGAGAATGATGTTTATCAACAAGCAATGCCTCTAACAGAAGGCATCAAAACCAACAGGAACTTTACAACAGCGAGTGAGACAATTATGGAGACTATTTTATCATCGTTAAAAGGCTGGATAGCGCGTGCCGAATGTTTGAAACTTCTTCGTCATGCCGATGCAGACGTTCTCGCACATTTGCGTACAGAATTGCTTTTGAATTGCGGGTAGACCTCCTGAAGAGCGGAAACGATTGGGAACAAAACGGTAACTTCATTCCGTTCCCGGTGGACCGTATATTCTTTGAAGCTTCTTCTCTTATTTTGAAAATGTTGTTGTCACATGCTCTCTCTCTCTCGCTCTCTCTCTCTCTCTCTCTCTCTCTCTCTCTCTCTCTCTCTCTCTCTCTGAGTTGGAGTGTCGGAGGAAAACGTACCGAGTACCGACTTTCTTGACTCCATTTTCGGGTGCTCTGCCAGACACAGTACAGAGATATTCTCCAGCATCAGTATCAGGATCATAGTTGCGCACTTCCAGAATTGCTCCACCATTGTGGAAGATGAACTTCTCAGCTGACATAAACATTCCTCTTCAAGAACTGACCGTTTCTTTTCATGTTCAATGTGTATCTCTGCACTATAGGCCACAGCGACACAATTGGAGGAGTAAAAACATTTGGAGAATCAGAGTAGACTAGTGA